>JBAMJV010005422.1:5000-154736 GCA_037951105.1 Echinarachnius parma
CCTAACCCTAACCCTAACCCTAACCCTAACCCTAACCCTAACCCTAACCTAACCCTAACCCTAACCCTAACCCTAACCCTAACCCTAACCCTAACCCTAACCCTAACCCTAACCCCTAAACCCTAACCCTAGATTTTGTAATCACCCCATCCAGCTTGAAGGATTTCCACTCCAGAATGAGAGTTAAAATCAACATTAACTCTGCATTAGGAGTGGATTCCACTCCAAACGAAGTGGTCACTAATATGGCTCCCTAAGGAGTGGACAAAAGAGTGGATTTCCACTCCAATACATTAAGAGAGATATGACAGCATATGAAGAGCTTTCTTCCGAAAGGCGCTATATCCACTTTTTCAACTTTCGAGGAAAACAGGTTTCTTTGCCCAGGTTTATACACGTGCCTATGGGAATATAAAATTGAACTTTCTATATTTTGATTTTGAGTGAGTAATATGTCGTAAAATGTGGATTCCTAGATAGCTACGTAGCTTATAAATGTAGATTAAATCGTTAACTCAACTGTTATGGAAAGTGGATTTAGCGCCTTTTGGAACTGAGCTCTTCATATATTGACATTAGTTTAGGGTTTTCTCCGGGTTTTCTTCTAGATGCTCGGGGTTTGAAACTTTTATTGTTGAAACTTAATCTAGACATGTCATTCTTACATTCCATACCATTTTTGGATTCAGTGGAAAGCAATTTAGATGAGAAATTAACCATTACAATACTAATAATAATTTCACGTTCTGAAAAAGCGTAAAATTTGATATATCTAGGTTCCCTTTAAATTCAAGTCATATATAGCATTAATTAGTGCTAGAGATTAAGTAAGACTAAATAATTATTGAAGAAAACAATCTTTGCAATCATTATACCTCTCAAACAGTTCATAAGGGCTAATTATGACCATTCTGTTTAAAGGGAAGGTATTAGCGCTAATATGCATTGCTATGCGGCCGAGAACTCAATTTGCCTATGAAAGCATATATTGACATTGGTTTAGGGTTTTCTCGGGGTTTTCTTCTAGATGTTCGGGGTTTGAAACTTTTATTGTTGGAACTTGATCTACACATGTCATTCTTTCATTCCATACCATTTTCGGATTCAGGGGAAAGCATTTTAGATGAGAAATTATGCATCTAAATCCTAACAATATTTTCATGTTCTAAAAAAGCGCAAACATTTATATTTAGAGATTCCCTTTAAGTTCATGTCATTAATAGCTTTATTTATTGCTATAGATCAAGTAAGACTAAATAGTTTTGTAAGAAAATAATCTTTGCGATCAATATACCTCTCAGACATTTCGTAATTGCTAATTATGACCATTCTGTATAATGGGAAGGTATAAGCGGTAATATACATTGCTATTATGCGGCCGAGAACTCAATTTGACTAAAACAGCATGTATTGACATTGGTTTAGGGTTTTCTCGGGGTTTTCTTCTAGATGTTCGGGGTTTGAAACTTTTATTGTTGGAACTTGATCTACACATGTCATTCATTGATTCCATACCATTTTCGGATTCAGGGGAAAGCAATTTAGATGAGAAATTATGCATCCAAATCAAAACAATATTTTCATGTTCCGAAAAAGCGCAAAAGTTTATATTTCGAGATTCCCTTTAAGTTCATGTCATTAATAGCATTAATTAGTGCTAGAGATTAATAAGCCTAAATAGTTATTGAAGAAAATAATCTTTGCGATCATTCTACCTCTCAAACAGTTCATAATTGCTAATTATGACCATTCTGTTTAAAGGGAAGGTATAAGCGGTATACATTGCTATGCGGCCGTGAACGCAATCTGACCAAGGACAGCATGTATTGACATTGGTTGAGGGTTTTCTTGGGGTTTTCTTCTAGATGCTTGATGTTTGAAACGTTTATTGTTGGAACTTGATCTACACATGTCATTCATTGATTCCATACCATTTTCGGATTCAGGGGAAAGCAATTAAGATGAGAAATTAGGCATTACAATACTAATAATATTTTCATGTTCTGAAAAGGCGCAAAATTTGATATATCTAGGTGCCCTTTAAGTTCAAGTCATTGATAGCACTAATTAGTGGTAAAGATTAAGTAAGACTGAATAGTTATTGAAGAAAACAATCTTTGCGATCATTATACCTCTCAAACAGTTCATAAGGGCTAATTATGACCATTCTGTTTAAAGGGAAGGTATAAGTGGTATACATTGCTATGTGGCCGAGAACGTAATTTGCCTATGACAGCATGTATTGACATTAGTTTAGGGTTTTCTCCGGGTTTTCTTCTAGATGCTCGGGGTTTGAAACTTTTATTGTTGAAACTTAATCTAGACATGTCATTCTTTCATTCCATACCATTTTTGGATTCAGGGGAAAGCAATTTAGATGAGAAATTAACCATTACAATACTAATAATAATTTCACGTTCTGAAAAAGCGTAAATTTGATATATCTAGGTTCCCTTTAAATTCAAGTCATTAATAGCCTTAAATAGTGCTAGAGATTAAGTAAGACTAAATAATTATTGAAGAAAACAATCTTTGCAATCATTATACCTCTCAAACAGTTCATAAGGGCTAATTATGCCCATTCTGTTTAAAGGGAAGGTATTAGCGCTAATATGCATTGCTATGCGGCCGAGAACTCAATTTGCCTATATATTGACATTGGTTTAGGGTTTTCTCGGGGTTTTCTTCTAGATGTTCGGGGTTTGAAACTTTTATTGTTGGAACTTGATCTACACATGTCATTCTTTCATTCCATACCATTTTCGGATTCAGGGGAAAGCATTTTAGATGAGAAATTATGCATCTAAATCCTAACAATATTTTCATGTTCTAAAAAAGCGCAAACATTTATATGTAGAGATTCCCTTTAAGTTCATGTCATTAATAGCTTTATTTATTGCTATAGATCAAGTAAGACTAAATAGTTTTGTAAGAAAACAATCTTTGCGATCAATATACCTCTCAGACATTTCGTAATTGCTAATTATGACCATTCTGTATAATGGGAAGGAATAAGCGGTAATATACATTGCTATTATGCGGCCGAGAACTCAATTTGACTAAAACAGCATGTATTGACATTGGTTTAGGGTTTTCTCGGGGTTTTCTTCTAGATGTTCGGGGTTTGAAACTTTTATTGTTTGAACTTGATCTACACATGTCATTCATTGATTCCATACCGTTTTCGGATTCAGGGGAAAGCAATTTAGATGAGAAATTAACCATTGCAATACTAATAATAATTTCATGTTCTAAAAAAACGCAAAATTTGATATATCTAGTTGCCCTTTAAGTTCAAGTCATTAATAGCACTAATTAGTGGTAAAGATTAAGTAAGACTAAATAGTTATTGAAGAAAATAATCTTTGCGATCATTATACCTCTCAAACAGTTCATAATTGCTAATTATGACCATTCTGTTTAAAGGGAAGGTATAAGCGGTATATACATTGCTATGCGGCCGTGAAAGCAATCTGACCAAGGACAGCATGTATTGACATTGGTTGAGGGTTTTCTCGGGGTTTTCTTCTAGATGCTCGAGGTTTGAAACGTTTATTGTTGGAACTTGATCTACACATGTCATTCATTGATTCCATACCATTTTCGGATTCAGGGGAAAGCAATTAAGATGAGAAATTAAGGTTACAATACTATTAATATTTTCATGATCTGAAAAGGCGCAAAATTTGATATATCTAGGTGCCCTTTAAGTTCAAGTCATTGATAGCACTAATTAGTGGTAAAGATTAAGTAAGACTAAATAGTTATTGAAGAAAACAATCTTTGCGATCATTTATACCTCTCAAACAGTTCATAAGGGCTAATTATGAGTATTCTATTCAAAGGGAATGTATTAGCAGTAATATGCATTGCTATGCGGCCGAAAAACCAATTTCCCTATGACAGCATGTATTGACATTGGTTTAGGGTTTTCTCGGGGTTTTCTTCTAGATGCTCGGGGTTTGAAACTTTTATTGTTGGAACTTGATTTACACATGTCATTCATTGATTCCATACCATTTTCAGATTCAGGGGAAAGCATTTTAGATGAGAAATTATGCATCCAAATCCTAACAATATCTTCATGTTCTAAAAAAGCGCAAACATTTATATTTCGAGATTCCCTTTAAGTTCATGTCATTAATAGCTTTATTTAGTGCTAGAGAATAAGTAAGACTAAATAGTTATTGAAGAAAATAATCTTTGCGATCATTATACCTCTCAAACAGTTCATAATTGCTAATCATGACCATTCTGTTTAAAGGGAAGGTATAAGCGGTATACATTATAGCCTTAAATAGTGCTAGAGATTAAGTAAGACTAAATAATTATTGAAGAAAACAATCTTTGCAATCATTATACCTCTCAAACAGTTCATAAGGGCTAATTATGACCATTCTGTTTAAAGGGAATGTATTAGCAGTAATATACATTGCTATGCGGCCGAAAAACCAATTTCCCTATGACAGCATGTATTGACATTGGTTTAGGGTTTTCTCGGGGTTTTCTTCTAGATGCTCGGGGTTTGAAACTTTTATTGTTGGAACTTGATTTACACATGTCATTCATTGATTCCATACCATTTTCAGATTCAGGGGAAAGCATTTTAGATGAGAAATTATGCATCCAAATCCTAACAATATCTTCATGTTCTAAAAAAGCGCAAACATTTATATTTCGAGATTCCCTTTAAGTTCATGTCATTAATAGCTTTATTTAGTGCTAGAGAATAAGTAAGACTAAATAGTTATTGAAGAAAATAATCTTTGCGATCATTTTACCTCTCAAACAGTTCATAATTGCTAATCATGACCATTCTGTTTAAAGGGAAGGTATAAGCGGTATACATTGCTATTATGCGGCCGAGAACTCAATTTGACTAAAACAGCATGTATTGACATTGGTTTAGGGTTTTCTCGGGGTTTTCTTCTAGATGCTCGGGGTTTGAAACGTTTATTGTTGGAACTTAATCTACACATGTCATCCATTGATTCCATACCATTTTCGGATTCAGGGGAAAGCAATTAAGATGAGAAATTAGGCATTACAATACTAATAATATTTTCATGTTCTGAAAAGGCGCAAAATTTGATATATCTAGGTGCCCTTTAAGTTCAAGTTATTAATAGCACTAATTAGTGGTAAAGATTAAGTAAGACTAAATAGTTATTGAAGAAAACAATCTTTCCGATCATTATACCTCTCAAACAGTTCATAATTGCTAATTATGATCATTCTGTTTAAAGGGAAGGTATAAGCGGTATACATTGCTATGCGGCCGTGAACGCAATCTGCCTATGACAGCATGTATTGACATTGGTTGAGGGTTTTCTCGGGGTTTTCTTCTAGATGCTCGAGGTTTGAAACGTTTATTGTTGGAACTTAATCTACACATGTCATCCATTGATTCCATACCATTTTCGGATTCAGGGGAAAGCAATTAAGATGAGAAATTAGGCATTACAATACTAATAATATTTTCATGTTCTGAAAAGGCGCAAAATTTGATATATCTAGGTGCCCTTTAAGTTCAAGTCATTGATAGCACTAATTAGAGGTAAAGATAAAGTAAGACGAAATAGTTATTGAAGAAAACAATCTTTGCGATCATTATACCTCTCAAACCGTTCATAAGGGCTAATTATGACCATTCTGTTTAAAGGGAAGGTATAAGCGGTATGCATTGCGATGCAGCCGAGAACGCAATCTGCCTATGACAGCATATATTGACATTAGTTTAGGGTTTTCTCGGGGTTTTCTTCTAGATGTTCGGGGTTTGAAACTTTTATTGTTGGAACTTGATCTACACATGTCATTCTTTCATTCCATACCATTTTCGGATTCAGGGGAAAGCATTTTAGATGAGAAATTATGCATCCAAATCCTAACAATATTTTCATGTTCTAAAAAAGCGCAAACATTTATATTTAGAGATTCCCTAAGTTCATGTCATTAATAGCTTTATTTATTGCTATAGATCAAGTAAGACTAAATAGTTTTGTAAGAAAACAATCTTTGCGATCAATATACCTCTCAGACATTTCGTAATTGCTAATTATGACCATTCTGTATAATGGGAAGGTATAAGCGGTATACATTGCTATTATGCGGCCGAGAACTCAATTTGACTAAAACAGCATGTATTGACATTGGTTTAGGGTTTTCTCGGGGTTTTCTTCTAGATGTTCGGGGTTTGAAACTTTTATTGTTGGAACTTGATCTACACATGTCATTCATTGATTCCATACCATTTTCGGATTCAGGGGAAAGCAATTTAGATGAGAAATTATGCATCCAAATCAAAACAATATTTTCATGTTCCGAAAAAGCGCAAAAGTTTATATTTCGAGATTCCCTTTAAGTTCATGTCATTAATAGCATTAATTAGTGCTAGAGATTAATAAGCCTAAATAGTTATTGAAGAAAATAATCTTTGCGATCATTATACCTCTCAAACAGTTCATAATTGCTAATTATGACCATTCTGTTTAAAGGGAAGGTATAAGCGGTATACATTGCTATGCGGCCGTGAACGCAATCTGACCAAGGACAGCATGTATTGACATTGGTTTAGGGTTTTCTCGGGGTTTTCTTCTAGATGCTCGGGGTTTGAAACGTTTATTGTTGGAACTTAATCTACACATGTCATCCATTGATTCCATACCATTTTCGGATTCAGGGGAAAGCAATTAAGATGAAAAATTAGGCATTACAATACTAATAATATTTTCATGTTCTGAAAAGGCGCAAAATTTGATATATCTAGGTGCCCTTTAAGTTCAAGTCATTGATAGCACTAATTAGAGGTAAAGATAAAGTAAGACGAAATAGTTATTGAAGAAAACAATCTTTGCGATCATTATACCTCTCAAACCGTTCATAAGGGCTAAGTATGACCATTCTGTTTAAAGGGAAGGTATAAGCGGTATACATTGCGATGCAGCCGAGAACGCAATCTGCCTATGACAGCATATATTGACATTAGTTTAGGGTTTTCTCCGGGTTTTCTTCTAGATGCTCGGGGTTTGAAACTTTTATTGTTGAAACTTAATTTAGACATGTCATTCTTTCATTCCATACCATTGTTGGATTCAGGGGAAGCAATTTAGATGAGAAATTAACCATTAAAATACTAATAATAATTTCACGTTCTGAAAAAGCGTGAAATTTGATATATCTAGGTTCCCTTTAAATTCAAGTCATTAATAGCATTAATTAGTGCTAGAGATTAAGTAAGACTACATAATTATTGAAGAAAACAATCTTTGCGATCATTATACCTCTCAAACAGTTCATAAGGGCTAATTATGACCATTCTGTTTAAAGGGAAGGTATTAGCGGTAATATGCTTTGCTATATGCGGCCGAGAACGCAATTTGCCTATGAAAGCATAATATATTGACATTGGTTTAGGGTTTTCTCGGGGTTTTCTTCTAGATGTTCGGGGTTTGAAACTTTTATTGTTGGAACTTGATCTACACATGTCATTCTTTCATTCCATACCATTTTCGGATTCAGGGGAAAGCATTTTAGATGAGAAATTATGCATCCAAATCCTAACAATATTTTCATGTTCTAAAAAAGCGCAAACATTTATATTTAGAGATTCCCTTTAAGTTCATGTCACTAATAGCTTTATTTATTGCTATAGATCAAGTAAGACTAAATAGTTTTGTAAGAAAACAATCTTTGCGATCAATATACCTCTCAGACATTTCGTAATTGCTAATTATGACCATTCTGTATAATGATAAGGTATAAGCGGTATACATTGCTATTATGCGGCCGAGAACTCAATTTGACTAAAACAGCATGTATTGACATTGGTTTAGGGTTTTCTCGGGGTTTTCTTCTAGATGTTCGGGGTTTGAAACTTTTATTGTTGGAACTTGATCTACACATGTCATTCATTGATTCCATACCATTTTCGGATTCAGGGGAAAGCAATTTAGATGAGAAATTATGCATCCAAATCAAAACAATATTTTCATGTTCCGAAAAAGCGCAAAAGTTTATATTTCGAGATTCCCTTTAAGTTCATGTCATTAATAGCATTAATTAGTGCTAGAGATTAATAAGCCTAAATAGTTATTGAAGAAAATAATCTTTGCGATCATTATACCTCTCAAACAGTTCATAATTGCTAATTATGACCATTCTGTTTAAAGGGAAGGTATAAGCGGTGTACATTGCTATTATGAGGCCGAGAACTCAATTTGACTAAAACAGCATGTATTGACATTGGTTTAGGGTTTTCTCGGGGTTTTCTTCTAGATGCTCGGGGTTTGAAACGTTTATTGTTGGAACTTAATCTACACATGTCATCCATTGATTCCATACCATTTTCGGATTCAGGGGAAAGCAATTAAGATGAAAAATTAAGCATTACAATACTAATAATATTTTCATGTTCTGAAAAGGCGCACAATTTGATATATCTAGGTGCCCTTTAAGTTCAAGTCATTGATAGCACTAATTAGAGGTAAAGATAAAGTAAGACGAAATAGTTATTGAAGAAAACAATCTTTGCGATCATTATACCTCTCAAACCGTTCATAAGGGCTAATTATGACCATTCTGTTTAAAGGGAAGGTATAAGCGGTATACATTGCGATGCAGCCGAGAACGCAATCTGCCTATGACAGCATATATTGACATTAGTTTAGGGTTTTCTCCGGGTTTTCTTCTAGATGCTCGGGGTTTGAAACTTTTATTGTTGAAACTTAATTTAGACATGTCATTCTTTCATTCCATACCATTGTTGGATTCAGGGGAAGCAATTTAGATGAGAAATTAACCATTACAATACTAATAATAATTTCACGATCTGAAAAAGCGTAAAATTTGATATATCTAGGTTCCCTTTAAATTCAAGTCATTAATAGCATTAATTAGTGCTAGAGATTAAGTAAGACTAAATAATTATTGAAGAAAACAATCTTTGCGATCATTATACCTCTCAAACAGTTCATAAGGGCTAATTATGACCATTCTGTTTAAAGGGAAGGTATTAGCGGTAATATGCTTTGCTATATGCGGCCGAGAACGCAATTTGCCTATGAAAGCATATATTGACATTGGTTTAGGGTTTTCTCGGGGTTTTCTTCTAGATGTTCGGGGTTTGAAACTTTTATTGTTGGAACTTGATCTACACATGTCATTCTTTCATTCCATACCATTTTCGGATTCAGGGGAAAGCATTTTAGATGAGAAATTATGCATCCAAATCCTAACAATATTTTCATGTTCTAAAAAAGCGCAAACATTTATATTTAGAGATTCCCTTTAAGTTCATGTCATTAATAGCTTTATTTATTGCTATAGATCAAGTAAGACTAAATAGTTTTGTAAGAAAACAATCTTTGCGATCAATATACCTCTCAGACATTTCGTAATTGCAAATTATGACCATTCTGTATAATGGGAAGGTATAAGCGGTATACATTGCTATTATGCGGCCGAGAACTCAATTTGACTAAAACAGCATGATTGTATTGACATTGGTTTAGGGTTTTCTCGGGGTTTTCTTCTAGATGTTCGGGGTTTGAAACTTTTATTGTTGGAACTTGATCTACACATGTCATTCATTGATTCCATACCGTTTTCGGATTCAGGGGAAAGCAATTTAGATGAGAAATTATGCATCCAAATCAAAACAATATTTTCATGTTCCGAAAAAGCGCAAAAGTTTATATTTCGAGATTCCCTTTAAGTTCATGTCATTAATAGCATTAATTAGTGCTAGAGATTAATAAGCCTAAATAGTTATTGAAGAAAATAATCTTTGCGATCATTATACCTCTCAAACAGTTCATAATTGCTAATTATGACCATTCTGTTTAAAGGGAAGGGATAAGCGGTATACATTGCTATGCGGCCGTGAACGCAATCTGACCAAGGACAGCATGTATTGACATTGGTTTAGGGTTTTCTCGGGGTTTTCTTCTAGATGCTCGGGGTTTGAAACGTTTATTGTTGGAACTTAATCTACACATGTCATCCATTGATTCCATACCATTTTCGGATTCAGGGGAAAGCAATTAAGATGAGAAATTAGGCATTACAATACTAATAATATTTTCATGTTCTGAAAAGGCGCAAAATTTGATATATCTAGGTGCCCTTTAAGTTCAAGTCATTGATAGCACTAATTAGAGGTAAAGATTAAGTAAGACGAAATAGTTATTGAAGAAAACAATCTTTGCGATCATTATACCTCTCAAACCGTTCATAAGGGCTAATTATGACCATTCTGTTTAAAGGGAAGGTATAAGCGGTATACATTGCGATGCAGCCGAGAACGCAATCTGCCTATGACAGCATATATTGACATTAGTTTAGGGTTTTCTCCGGGTTTTCTTCTAGATGCTCGGGGTTTGAAACTTTTATTGTTGGAACTTGATCTACACATGTCATTCTTTCATTCCATACCATTTTCGGATTCAGGGGAAAGCATTTTAGATGAGAAATTATGCATCCAAATCCTAACAAATATTTTCATGTTCTAAAAAAGCGCAAACATTTATATTTAGAGATTCCCTTTAAGTTCATGTCATTAATAGCTTTATTTATTGCTATAGATCAAGTAAGACTAAATAGTTTTGTAAGAAAACAATCTTTGCGATCAATATACCTCTCAGACATTTCGTAATTGCTAATTATGACCATTCTGTATAATGGGAAGGTATAAGCGGTATACATTGCTATTATGCGACCGAGAACTCAATTTGACTAAAACAGCATGTATCGACATTGGTTTAGGGTTTTCTCGGGGTTTTCTTCTAGATGCTCGGGGTTTGAAACTATTATTGTTTGAACTTGATCTACACATGTCATTCATTGATTCCATACCATTTTCGGATTCAGGGGAAAGCAATTTAGATGAGAAATTATGCATCCAAATCAAAACAATATTTTCATGTTCCGAAAAAGCGCAAACGTTTATATTTCGAGATTCCCTTTAAGTTCATGTCATTAATAGCATTAATTACTGCTAGAGATTAATAAGACTAAATAGTTATTGAAGAAAATAATCTTTGCGATCATTATACCTCTCAAAGAGTTCATAATTGCTAATTATGACCATTCTGTTTAAAGGGAAGGTATAAGCGGTGTACATTGCTATTATGCGGCCGAGAACTCAATTTGACTAAAACAGCATGTATTGACATTGGTTTAGGGTTTTCTCGGGGTTTTCTTCTAGATGCTCGGGGTTTGAAACGTTTATTGTTGGAACTTAATCTACACATGTCATCCATTGATTCCATACCATTTTCGGATTCAGGGGAAAGCAATTAAGATGAAAAATTAAGCATTACAATACTAATAATATTTTCATGTTCTGAAAAGGCGCACAATTTGATATATCTAGGTGCCCTTTAAGTTCAAGTCATTGATAGCACTAATTAGTGGTAAAGATTAAGTAAGACTAAATAGTTATTGAGGAAAACAATCTTTGCGATCATTATACCTCTCAAACAGTTCATAAGGGCTAATTATGACCATTCTGTTTAAAGGGAAGGTATAAGCGGTATACATTGCTATGCAGCCGAGAACGCAATTTGCCTATGACAGCATATATTGACATTAGTTTAGGGTTTTCTCCGGGTTTTCTTCTAGATGCTCGGGGTTTGAAACTTTTATTGTTGAAACTTAATCTAGACATGTCATTCTTTCATTCCATATCATTTTTGGATTCAGGGGAAAGCAATTTAGATGAGAAATTAACCATTACAATACTAATAATAATTTCACGTTCTGAAAAAGCGTAAATTTGATATATCTAGGTTCCCTTTAAATTCAAGTCATTAATAGCATTAATTAGTGCTAGAGATTAAGTAAGACTAAATAATTATTGAAGAAAACAATCTTTGCAATCATTATACCTCTCAAACAGTTCATAAGGGCTAATTATGACCATTCTGTTTAAAGGGAAGGTATTAGCGGTAATATGCATTGCTATGCGGCCGAGAACTCAATTTGCCTATGAAAGCATATAATTGACCTTGGTTTAGGGTTTTCTCGGGGTTTTCTTCTAGATGTTCGGGGTTTGAAACTTTTATTGTTGGAACTTGATCTACACATGTCATTCTTTCATTCCATACCATTTTCGGATTCAGGGGAAAGCAATTAAGATGAGAAATTAAGGTTACAATACTAATAATATGTTCATGTTCTGAAAAGGCGCAAAATTTGATATATCTAGGTGCCCTTTAAGTTCAAGTCATTGATAGCACTAATTAGTGGTAAAGATTAAGTAAGACTAAATAGTTATTGAAGAAAACAATCTTTGCGATCATTATACCTCTCAAACAGTTCATAAGGGCTAATTATGACCATTCTGTTTAAAGGGAAGGTATAAGCGGTATACATTGCTATGCGGCCGTGAACGCAATCTGACCAAGGACAGCATGTATTGACATTGGTTGAGGGTTTTCTTGGGGTTTTCTTCTAGATGCTCGAGGTTTGAAACGTTTATTGTTGGAACTTGATCTACACATGTCATTCATTGATTCCATACCATTTTCGGATTCAGGGGAAAGCAATTACGATGAGAAATTAAGGTTACAATACTAATAATATTTTCATGTTCTGAAAAGGCGCAAAATTTGATATATCAAGGTGCCCTTTAAGTTCAAGTCATTGATAGCACTAATTAGTGGTAAAGATTAAGTAAGACTAAATAGTTATTGAAGAAAACAATCTTTGCGATCATTATACCTCTCAAACAGTTCATAAGGGCTAATTATGACCATTCTGTTCAAAGGGAAGTTATTAGCGGTATACATTGATATGAGGCCGAAAAAACAATTTGCCCATGACAGGATGTATTGACATTGGTTTAGGGATTTCTCGGGGTTTTCTTCTAGATGCTCGGGGTTTAAAACTTTTATTGTTGGAACTTAATCTAGACATGTCATTCTTTCATTCCATACCATTTTCGGATTCAGGGGAAAGCATTTTAGATGAGAAATTATGCATCTAAATCCTAACAATATTTTCATGTTCTAAAAAAGCGCAAACATTTATATTTAGAGATTCCCTTTAAGTTCATGTCATTAATAGCTTTATTTATTGCTATAGATCAAGTAAGACTAAATAGTTTTGTAAGAAAACAATCTTTGCGATCAATATACCTCTCAGACATTTCGTAATTGCTAATTATGACCATTCTGTATAATGGGAAGGTATAAGCGGTAATATACATTGCTATTATGCGGCCGAGAACTCAATTTGACTAAAACAGCATGTATTGACATTGGTTTAGGGTTTTCTCGGGGTTTTCTTCTAGATGTTCGGGGTTTGAAACTTTTATTGTTGGAACTTGATCTACACATGTCATTCATTGATTCCATACCATTTTCGGATTCAGGGGAAAGCAATTTAGATGAGAAATTATGCATCCAAATCAAAACAATATTTTCATGTTCCGAAAAAGCGCAAAAGTTTATATTTCGAGATTCCCTTTAAGTTCATGTCATTAATAGCATTAATTAGTGCTAGAGATTAATAAGACTAAATAGTTATTGAAGAAAATAATCTTTGCGATCATTATACCTCTCAAACAGTTCATAATTGCTAATTATGACCATTCTGTTTAAAGGGAAGGTATAAGCGGTATACATTGCTATGCGGCCGTGAACGCAATCTGACCAAGGACAGCATGTATTGACATTGGTTGAGGGTTTTCTTGGGGTTTTCTTCTAGATGCTCGAGGTTTGAAACGTTTATTGTTGGAACTTGATCTACACATGTCATTCATTGATTCCATACCATTTTCGGATTCAGGGGAAAGCAATTAAGATGAGAAATTAAGGTTACAATACTAATAATATGTTCATGTTCTGAAAAGGCGCAAAATTTGATATATCTAGGTGCCCTTTAAGTTCAAGTCATTGATAGCACTAATTAGTGGTAAAGATTAAGTAAGACTAAATAGTTATTGAAGAAAACAATCTTTGCGATCATTATACCTCTCAAACAGTTCTTAAGGGCTAATTATGACCATTCTGTTTAAAGGGAAGGTATAAGCGGTATACATTGCTATGCGGCCGTGAACGCAATCTGACCAAGGACAGCATGTATTGACATTGGTTGAGGGTTTTCTTGGGGTTTTCTTCTAGATGCTCGAGGTTTGAAACGTTTATTGTTGGAACTTGATCTACACATGTCATTCATTGATTCCATACCATTTTCGGATTCAGGGGAAAGCAATTAAGATGAGAAATTAAGGTTACAATACTAATAATATTTTCATGTTCTGAAAAGGCGCAAAATTTGATATATCAAGGTGCCCTTTAAGTTCAAGTCATTGATAGCACTAATTAGTGGTAAAGATTAAGTAAGACTAAATAGTTATTGAAGAAAACAATCTTTGCGATCATTATACCTCTCAAACAGTTCATAAGGGCTAATTATGACCATTCTGTTCAAAGGGAAGTTATTAGCGGTATACATTGATATGAGGCCGAAAAAACAATTTGCCCATGACAGGATGTATTGACATTGGTTTAGGGATTTCTCGGGGTTTTCTTCTAGATGCTCGGGGTTTAAAACTTTTATTGTTGGAACTTAATCTAGACATGTCATTCTTTCATTCCATACCATTTTCGGATTCAGGGGAAAGCATTTTAGATGAGAAATTATGCATCCAAATCCTAACAATATTTTCATGTTCTAAAAAAGCGCAAACATTTATATTTAGAGATTCCCTTTAAGTTCATGTCATTAATAGCTTTATTTATTGCTATAGATCAAGTAAGACTAAATATTTTTGTAAGAAAACAATCTTTGCGATCAATATACCTCTCAGACATTTCGTAATTGCTAATTATGACCATTCTGTATAATGGGAAGGTATAAGCGGTATACATTGCTATTATGCGGCCGAGAACTCAATTTGACTAAAACAGCATGTATTGACATTGGTTTAGGGTTTTCTCGGGGTTTTCTTTTAGATTCTCGGGGTTTGAAACTATTATTGTTTGAACTTGATCTACACATGTCATTCATTGATTCCATACCGTTTTCGGATTCAGGGGAAAGCAATTTAGATGAGAAATTAACCATTACAATACTAATAATAATTTCATGTTCTAAAAAAGCGCAAAATTTGATATATCTAGGTGCCCTTTAAGTTCAAGTCATTAATAGCACTAATTAGTGGTAAAGATTAAGTAAGACTAAATAGTTATTGAAGAAAATAATCTTTGCGATCATTATACCTCTCAAACAGTTCATAATTGCTAATTATGACCATTCTGTTTAAAGGGAAGGTATAAGCGGTATACATTGCTATGCGGCCGTG
Organism: Echinarachnius parma; assembly: GCA_037951105.1. Taxonomy (NCBI): domain Eukaryota; kingdom Metazoa; phylum Echinodermata; class Echinoidea; order Clypeasteroida; family Echinarachniidae; genus Echinarachnius; species Echinarachnius parma. Next base: position 20,308 of record JBAMJV010005422.1, read on the forward strand.
AACGCAATCTGACCAAGGACAGCATGTATTGACATCGGTTGAGGGTTTTCTCGGGGTTTTCTTCTAGATGCTCGAGGTTTGAAACGTTTATTGTTGGAACTTGATCTACATATGTCATTCATTGATTCCATACCATTTTCGGATTCAGGGGAAAGCAATTAAGATGAGAAATTAAGGTTACAATACTAATAATATTTTCATGATCTGAAAAGGCGCAAAATTTGATATATCTAGGTGCCCTTTAAGTTCAAGTCATTGATAGCACTAATTAGTGGTAAAGATTAAGTAAGACTAAATAGTTATTGAAGAAAACAATCTTTGCGATCATTTATACCTCTCAAACAGTTCATAAGGGCTAATTACGACCATTCTGTTCAAAGGGAATGTATTAGCAGTAATATACATTGCTATGCGGCCGAAAAACCAATTTGCCTATGACAGGATGTATTGACATTGGTTTAGGGTTTTCTCGGGGTTTTCTTCTAGATGCTCCGGGTTTGAAACTTTTATTGTTGGAACTTGATTTACACATGTCATTCATTGATTCCATACCATTTTCAGATTCAGGGGAAAGCATTTTAGATGAGAAATTATGCATCCAAATCCTAACAATATCTTCATGTTCTAAAAAAGCGCAAACATTTATATTTCGAGATTCCCTTTAAGTTCATGTCATTAATAGCTTTATTTAGTGCTAGAGAATAAGTAAGACTAAATAGTTTTGTAAGAAAACAATATTTGCGATCATTATACCTCTCAAAAAGTTCATAAGGGCGAATTATGACCATTCTGTATAATGGGAAGGTATAAGCGGTATACATTGCTATTATGCGGCCGAGAACTCAATTTGACTAAAACAGCATGTATTGACATTGGTTTAGGGTTTTCTCGGGGTTTTCTTCTAGATGCTCGGGGTTTGAAACTGTTATTGTTGGAACTTGATCTACACATGTCATTCATTGATTCCATACCATTTTCAGATTCAGGGGAAAGCATTTTAGATGAGAAATTAAGCATTACAATACTAATAATATTTTCATGTTCTGATAAAGCGGAAAATTTGATATATCTAGGTTCCCTTTAAGTTCATGTCATTAATAGCACTAATTAGTGTTAAATATTAAGTAAGACTAAATAGTTATTGAAGAAAACCAATCATTGCGATCATTATACTTCTCAAACAGTTCATAAGGGCTAATAATTATGACCATTCTGTTTAAAGGGAAGGTATTAGCGGTAATATACATTGCTATGCGGCCGAGAACGCAATTTGCCTATGACAGCATATATTGACATTGATTTAGGGTTTTCTCGGAGTTTTCTTCTAGATGCTCGGGGTTTGAAACTTTTATTGTTGGAACTTGATTTACACATGTCATTCATTGATTCCATACCATTTTCGGATTCAGGGGAAAGCAATTTAGATGAGAAATTATGCATCCAAATCAGAACAATATTTTCATGTTCCGAAAAAGCGCAAACGTTTATATTCGAGATTCCCTTTAAGTTCATGTCATTAATAGCTTTATTTATTGCTAGAGATCAAGTAAGACTAAATAATTTTGTAAGAAAACAATCTTTGCGATCATTATACCTCTCAGACATTTCGTTATTGCTAATTATGACCATTCTGTATAATGGGAAGGTATAAGCCGTATACATTGCTATTATGCGGCCGAGAACTCAATTTGCCTAAAACAGCATGTATTGACATTGGTTTAGGGTTTTCTCGGGGTTTTCTTCTAGATGCTCGGGGTTTGAAACTTTTATTGTTTGAACTTGAACTACACATGTCATTCATTGATTCCATACCGTTTTCGGATTAAGGGGAAAGCAATTTAGATGAGAAATTAACCATTACAATACTCATAATAATTTCATGTTCTGAAAAAGCGCAACATTTGATATATCTAGGTGCCCTTTAAGTTCAAGTCATTAATAGCATTAATTAGTGCTAGAAATTAAGTAAGACTAAATAGTTATTGAAGAGAACAATCTTTTCGATCATTATACCTCTCAGACATTTCGTAATTGCTAATTATGACCATTCTGTATAAAGGGAAGGTATAAGCGGTATACATTGCTATTATGCTGCCGAGAACTCAATTTGCCTAAAACATGTATTGACATTGGTTTAGGGTTTTCTCGGGGTTTTCTTCTAGATGCTCGGGGTTTGAAACTTTTATTGTTGGAACTTGATATACATATATCATTCTTTGATTCCATACCATTTTCGGCTTGAGGAGAAAGCAATTTAGATAAGAAATTAAGCATTACAATACTGATAATTTCTGCATGTCTCGAAAAAGCGCAAAATTTGATATATCTAGGATCCCTTTAAAGGGGTAGTTTAGTTTTGGTAAGGCTGAACTTTAGTAGCCAAAACCTGCACAGTAACATTATAAACTAATAGTTAGAACTCCACCATGCTCGACAGGTATACAAAATTACAAACGACTAAGTAAAAAGCCTGTTATCATTCAAAAAGAGACATGTGATGTTTTATTGATATAATGATTAAATAGCGAGATCATCAACAACTATTTAAAAAACGCTTTTGAACATTTTTGAAAAAGTGCAAGCATTTTTTTATTTTTTTCTAAAATTCATCTAATTATTTGGGCCCCAAATAATTATAAGATCAGATATATTTATTGATATTTCAGCCGTTTCTGGGTCGATTTTGACCAAATAAAGTTTATTCTGCCATTAAAATTGCATGTTCTCTCAAATTCGACACTCAGTTTTTCATTACCTCACAAAAGAATTGTGTTGTGCAGCGCCCTGTCTACCAAAACTAAACTACCCCTTTAAGTTCATGTCATGTATAGCACTAATTAGTGCTAAAGATTAAGTAAGACTAAATATTAGAGGCTTTTCACAAATTCTTCGGAGGGATTTTAGTACGCTAATCTCAGCAGGTGGTTGCACTTATTTCGCAAATACCCTGTACCCTGGAAATCTACTACGGCATTCGGCTGAATTATCATCTAAATGCGAACAATGTTTCTATGTTTTGAAAAAGGGCAAAATGTGATATTTGGAGATTCTCTTCAAGTTCATGTCAGTTATAGCACTGATTAGTGCTAAAGGTTGATGAAAACTAAATAGTTATTGAGGAAAACAGAATTTGCGCTCACGATAACTTTTATATACTTTTTAAAGGGATGTTGAGTTCTGGTAAGGAGAGTACAGTTTTGGTCAAACTGAATTTTAGTAACCAAAACCTGCATCATTACATTTAAAACTAATAGTTATAACTCGAAAGGAATACAAAATTACAAATGACTTAGTAAATTTCCTGTTGTCATTGAAAAAGAGCCGTTACAATTCAAGAGGGCGCTCTCTAAACACTCATCAGTTTAAACCATTTTGAATCAAATATTGTGCATGTGATGTTTTGATGAAATAGTGATTAGATAGAGAGATATTTAACAACTATTTAAATACCTATTTTGTAACCTGTTGAAAAGAGGAAGCATTTTTAAAATATTTTTAACGGCTGGTTCAAAATTATAGAATAAATGTGGGTTTAGAGTTTTATTCTACATGCTCGGGGTCTAAAACTTTTATTGTTTGAACATAATCTAAACATGTCAATTATTCATGCCTTGCCATTTCCTTGTTCATGGGAAAGTAATTTTGATGCGCAATTATATGTCTTAAAATGCCAGCAATGTTTGCATGTTATGTAACAGCACATATTTCGATATTTCGAGGTTTCCTTTAAGTGTATGTAATTTATAACACTAATCAATGCTAAAGATTGTGTTAATAAGCTGAACTGAATATTTATTAAAGAAAAAAATTGTTGCGCTCCACGAAAGATGCTAAAGACTTTATACTCAGTGATTAATCTTTGTTATGTTGTATTAGATGAAAGGTACCACCAATAACACTCATTGCCATGCTAAACCATGGACCTAGGAAGTAGGTTCATGGCTAAACGATCACGCGTTATAGTCGCCAGGGGAATTCCACTTAGAAGGACGTTGACACATTTATTCAGCGAAACTGACTCGTCCATCTTTCTGTCAATTATAATGGAAAACGCAATTTATTACTAAGTACTTGCAGGGAATTGGGAGTGTGTTTGTATGTGTGCGTGCGACATATGTGTGTCTGTGTCTATGTGGGGGTATGTGTGCGCGACGTTGTGTGTGCGTGTACGTGTGTGCGTGTTCGCGTGTGTGCATGTGTTTGATTGAGTGCATGGATATAATGAGCGCATGGATATATACTCCGCAAAAAAAGAAACTGGACACTAATCTTGTATGAGACCAAATATATCGTATTCATTAACGATAAAATATATGATATTGTATAAATTACCCTCTTCAATATTCGCATGAAATCCAGATCCAATTAACCACACCAATGTTTTCAAAAATAGCAAAAATGGAACATCTACTCAACCATATAAATGTTGATAAGCATGATCTAAAACGCTATATTCATGAGATGGCATAATTTTTCATTACAAATGTGACCTTTTCTATCTTCATCTCAATAAAGAGTATAAATGAAGACAAATTGTGAACGTTATAGGTGTTATTTTCATCCAAAAGTAACAAAATGGGGAATTCCATGGCAAAACTTTATTAGTCAAAACCACAGTTTGTGCCCTTATTTCAGCATGAAAATTCTCTTGGTAATTATGGTTAAAATTGCAGGGGACACATGAAATAGACAAGCTTCATGCCTGTAATACAGACCAGTATGATAATGCTCTCATTACCTGGCCCTGTTTGATTGACAAATTTGTATTTCCAGAGTTTGTTCATAACAATAAAGTTGAATAATGTCATAATTTATTTGAAAACAGACCTTGCTAGTGTTAATTGACCATGGCATTTCATGCATGAACGATTACACATTTAAGTTATACCCTGCATGTAGAGGACTAAATTCCCTTTAATTTGATATATGATCATGTACACTGTATCGTACATTAATATGAAATATTTCAACTTATACAAGTGTTCAGTTTCTTTTTTTGCGGAGTATATGAGCGCATGCGTAGTGTTGGCGTGTATGTTTGTTTGGCGTGCATGTGTGAACGCATTTATCATTACAAAGTGCGTGCGTGAGTTCCTGAGTGCGAGTCTCAGTGAGTGTGTCCGTGTCTGCGCTTGTGTGTGCGGGAGTGTGTGTGTGTGATTCAGTGCAGATGTTTGTGAATAAGTTTGTTTGTGTGTGTGTGTGGGTACTAATTGTGTCTATGTGCGCAACTGTGTGTCAATGTGGATGTGTGTGCATATGTGTGTGAGTGGTCTCGTGCATTACAACCGTTTTTGGTATTATAGTATATTGCTCAAGTCAAACTGAATTTTAGTATATCGAAATGTCACATTAACATAAACACCACTATATATAACTTAATTGGAAGAACAACAAATTGAAAAAGAGGAAAGACTTTTTTTTCTGTGTCCAATAGTATTAGTTTGTATTCATTCATAACAAGTTCAAGTTCAAGTTCAAGTTCAAGTTCAAGTTCATTTATTCATTTCAATCTTAAATAAACAAAATATATAATACATGTATCAATCATAGATAAAGCATTGAAATAGGGAGACTACAAAAAAGTTAGAAACTTGTAGGCAGTAGCCCCCTTTAACATATATAGTAAAGCGTTGTACACATTTGATACAAATACAATCATTAGAAAATCATATAACATACAAAAATAAAAAATAAAACATTTAAAATAACAAAGTACGTACAACTAATTCTCAGCACATTATGAACATAACTATTTATTTTATTTTTGCTTATTACCCCGCTATACAACTTGAGTGCGCAACCGTGTGGTCAAACTGAATTTTGAGTACCTCAAAATTAAGTTAACATGAACAATATTATTATAATTTGTTAGTAGAAATAAATAGTGAGAACGCTTATAGATTTGTATTCTTATTTGTATTAATGTATTCATTCGTTATAAATATAAACACAAAATTATCAGTATGATTAGCATCAATGACTTAGCATTTTCGCTCACTACTCCGCCATATAACATAAATTAAGCATGGAACGTCCTCCTTTGCTTAGTGGACATCAATCATATTCATCGCTTTAAGCACATGTAAACAAAAAAATTACCTATTTTGTGTCATCTACAAAGATGGTATATGCTATGAACAGATACAAATCCCAAGTAAATGACCATATTTTCTTTCCGCATTAACAGGAAAACGTTATTATGTTAAAATGATCTCTTTCTTTATAAAGAAATAATGCAACAGTACAATGGAAATCGTGCATTTTCTTACGCGAAAGCTACCATTGCTCTACATATTATTGCATCTCATATGTCAGTAAAACAAAATATAATTTGTGAACCCGCTCTAAATATACGTTGATTACAAAACATATTCGCACACTATAAAAGTTATTATTAGTTATTAATTGCCAGCATAAAAGTATAAGTACACGATACTAATGTCCGAGACCAACAGTGATCATTTAACAGACATATAATACTGCTTTATATATTAAAAATCACATTATAATCGTAAATATACATAGAAAACTGATGCACGTAGAACACTTATTTACACTAGCCAAACGAAGAGTGAAGGAATATTCATATACACATACAGTAAGACATGCTATCGACAATTTACACGAATCCCTCACAGTGTTATCGTAAACATACAAACAAAACTGTTGCACATAAAACCATTTTTACAATAGCCATACGAAGATTCAAAATAATAATCAAACAAAACATACAAAGCTGAAGCATATAAGATATATTTCACATTTAAAACATGCAAAATACTAATTATAGTATACAGAAATAGTTACTAACGATCAATAATACAAATCATCGAAATAAAAAAGTGCTTAAAGGGATCTAGTAACTTTGTTGAGATGTGCAAAAACTGATGAATGGTTGATGCAATGTATACTGTTGTTATCTCATATGTCCTCAGGGTATTGTGTGAAAATTTCAGGTCAAATGGACAATGTATGGCCAAGTAATGAGCGAAAATGCAAAGTGATATTGGGTGATATTCACCAACTCACTGCATTCACTTTGTACAGGGATGAAAATCTCGCCCGGAGATTTTCTTATCTAAATACTTCAATCATACATATCTTTGTAATGAAAGGGAAATTTGAAAAACCGAAAGCTGTCCCATGATTTTATTGTTAATACGAATACAACAAGGTATAAAGGAACCGCTAGAATTACAATTTTATTTTGAGGATTTGGACAATGTTACTAAGTCCCTTTAATAGAAATATGTGAACATACATTATGTTAACAATAAAGTCGAACTGGGATATACATCATTCTACCAAATGCAAGTTTGTGTAGATTATGTACTAATATTACTAATTACTACATTCCCCATAGTCCTCAGCCCGAGTATCTTTGTGACCTGTCCAGTCCTCAAATTTGAAAGGGTTAAACAAATGCACCATATGCCAAATAATCATGATAAACAACAGATCAAAGTCATGAACCAGACGTAAACAAGACCGATTCACCAGGGATCGAAGAGACCGACAAGCCTGGGTAGGGTGTGAATTGCATTATTGAATTGAAACCTGGTACAAACCAGGGAAGGAAATTTGACTTCACAGAAAATGGAATATGAATAATCGTGTCTCATTAACGCATACTGTTTTCTAAACACACTGACATCGAAATGTAAAACAGTAGAGCCATGAGCTATCAAATCTGGCAGATTGTACTTTAGGCGAACAAATGGCAACTAACAATACTGAACATAGAATATAAACATTACCATACTGATAACGAGTGAGAAAAGAGGGCTAACACGATGTTTTGTGAAAGCTAAATTTTACAATTACCGGATTCAGTTGTGGTACAATTAAGAGAAAAAACATTATTTGAGAAGGTAATACAGATTCTAAGCGAAATATCCCTATACGGGAATTGAGTTCCATTACTTTTTAGGCAGCCCATACTAGACAAACATATTGCAAATCGGTATAAACGCCAACGATCTGACGTTTTAAAGGGGTAGTTCTGTTTTAGTAGAGAGGCGCTGCACATCACAATTTATTTTGTGAGGTAATGAGAAACTAAGTGTCATTTGACAGAACATGCAATTTTAATGGCAGAATAAACTTTATTTTAGTTAAAATTGGTTCAGAAACAGCTGAAATATCAATAAATTTATCTAATCTTATAATTATTTGGGGCCAAAATAATAAGATGATTTTGTTCAAGAAATTAAAAAAATGCTTAGGCCTATACTTTTTCTAAAATTTTCGAAAGAGTTTTTGAATAGTTGTTGATGATCTATCTACTTAATCATTAGTTTAATAAAACATCACATGCATAATTTTGTATGAAAATTGGTTGACCAATGCCTTTTTAGAGAGCGCCCTCTTGTGTTTTAATGGCTCTTTTTAAAAAAGAATAACGGGCTTTTTACTTAGTTGATTGTAATTTTGTATACCGTTCTAGCATGGTGGGGTAATAACTATTAGTTGGTAATGTTACTGTCCAGGTTTGGTTACTAAAGTACAGCCTTACCAAAACTGTACTACCCTTTTAATCTTTACAATTCCCCTCTGTACGTTTTCCTGTCTCTCGTTACACTAAACAGACAAAACGAGGCCACTGTTATTGAATTGTTATCATCAGATATTGACCGCTCCTTGAAAGAATTATTTGTCCAGGGCAATGCTTGATTCATGGCATTGGAGACAGAAAGAAGGAGCATGCAAGTTATCATTCCGCTTATCAGTCCAGTTATCGAGAGACCGCGTTACCATGAAAGGTCAGAAATGCGGCTTTGATTGTAGACTCTCTTTTTATGGAGAGGGTATTACATCATTATGTCACACATTTTGTTCCTTGATTATGTTAGGAGTAAAGTTGGGTTGTGACAGGCTTTAGCGAAACCCTGCATGTGTGGGTAAATATCAAATTATAGATTTTCACGACAAAAGAAAGACCTCATCACAAGCTTATGATTCATGATTTGTTTTTAAAATGGTTAATACTTGGCAAAGATATGTTTCTTTCAGTTTTAAAAATGTAGTTCTTTTACACACATTATTTGAACTTAAAATGCCGATTTCTACTGACAAGTGCAGCCGGTCACAATTGTTCCCTCTGAGACCCCGCCCCTGAAAACTCTGCGCTCATTTTATGGGGATGGTGTGGCATGATCGCATGGACGCTAGACTTTGAATCTAGAGGTCGTGGGTTCAAACCCGATTGATGTCCCATCATTTATGTCCTTCAGCAAGACATTTAATCCATATATTGCTGCTCTCTACCCAGGAGAATAAATGGGTACCTGGTTGGGTGTTAATTAGCATGCGCGCTATATATATATCATATATGGCTGCCATTAGCTAGTATGCTCCCCGGGGAGTTGAGATGGTGCGCAAGATAATTGTGCGGGTTTGAACTGTACCAGTAACGACCAGGGTAATAATACAAGCGCATAGAGACGTGCTTCTGCAATGTGATATGCGCTATATAAAAACTGTTTATTATTATTATTATTACATTATTATTATTATTTTATTGCAATGCTCCGTGTACAAGTCCCATCTGTAATTTCAGTGGCGTAACAGATTACAACAATATCGGGGGCAGAATATATCCACATTCCCACCCTGTATAAAGCGTAATAGAAGGGTTGTCAACCTTGAGCACGACGCGAGTCACTGATTACGAGGGTGTGAAGCAAATGAGCTGGGGTATATGAGGAGCTGTCCCCTTGTATGGTATCAGTTATAGGGAGATTTTGCACTTTTAATTGAACATGTGTAATTCAGTGCAAACCGAGGAAGGAAAATCGGAATGAGTTAGTGTGCCATGATTATACAGACTGTGATTTTGTTTATGGAGTAAACATAATTATGCAATATGCATGTTCGGGAATTGTCATCAGTTCAAACATTGCACAATATGCCACATTATTTATGTAATGGCACTAAGTACAATTTGGGATATCATACCATTTGTTTAAGTCGCTGGTACGGAATGCCACAGTTAATATAGTATGCTTGAATTGTATTGATGGGGCAAGAGCCCCCAAGCCACCCCTCCCCATACGTAAGGCAGTGTTTACTTTAAGATTACTGCAATCGAAGCAACATTTCAGTACATATCAGTATCATTTGGGCTATTTTACTACATCCTCGCATGTTATTGACCATGCATACAAACAGACTGATTCCATATAGTAACTACCCTTTCTCGCACAATCCTTTCCGAATCTACCGTGACTAGCAATGGTCATATTGGTTGTAATATCGTTATGGTCATGCTAGCAGACATCTATAAATACCAAATTGTCTGTGTGACTTAATGATTCAAGTACAAAACATTGTCACAATGGTCATTTGTATACACGGGGACATTGAATACTATTATTAACTTTACTCTCTGCCATGGCTATCGATAACCCCAAAAAAGAGAATTTGAATATTTGTACAGTAATCAGAAAACTGATATGGCTAAATCCACAAACAATAATATCTATGGGATAAGACAAACGGCATGTTTACAATTACAAGTAGTATTCTTTAAGTGCTCTCGAACATAGATCTACAGACAAACTATTTCTGAGGGTTAAAGGGATAGTTTAGTTTCCGTAAAGAAAGTACAGATTTGGTCAAACTGAATCTAAGTAACCCAAACCTGCACTGTAACCAAGGGCGTCGATTTCCTCTCGGCATTGAGGGGGGCGGGGGGGGGGGGGGGGGGGGTGGTGAAACGTCATTTCGACCATCATCGGTAAGAGAGTACCTAGTATAGTAGTATGTCCAGAATTTTATGACGGGGGTGGGAGGGGGGGGGGGGGGGGGGGGGAGGGGGCCAACATAGTTGTTGACCAACATGACACCAAAATTAAGGTAAACGGGCATTTTCTGAGTTAGCTTATTAGAAATGTTCAGATTAAGATGTGCACATTGCAAGCACCCTGCTGGAACCCTAAACCTAATCAGTCAAGTGATATACTGCTCTCAAATTTGTTATCTCAAAGGGGGATACAATGGGCGGATCCCCCGGAAGCTTTAGGATTTTGAATATTAAGAACTAAAGATGGTGTTCATTATTATGTTAATACGTAAAACCGTTACTTATCAAATAATATGTTGAATGTTAGCTCATTGTTTGTGGGCATAGCGGGTTCCACGGGGCGCAGCTAGTCCCCGGAAGATTTTGTATTTGGGCAGTTAGGTACTCTCAAGATGTAGTTTAAAGAACATTATTATTTCGTTAATGAATGAGAGGGGTTAATGTCTCTCACTTTAATGTTATTTTATATATCTAAACCCCAACTATACGGGGGGGGGGGGGGGGCTGATAATGCAGGCCATCCCCGTACCTCAAATATTGGGGGATATATCATCTCATCAATTTGAATATGTGTACAGTAATCAGATAACTTATATGGCTAAATCCACAAACAATAATATATTACCCTAACCCTAACCCCCCCCCCCCCCCCCTCCCCCCGTGATCGACCCCCATGACCATTACATTACAAACAGAAAGTTATAACTCACCGTGCTCGCTCAAAAAGTATAAAATATTACAAATGATTAAGTAAAAAGAATATCATATGTCAAAAAGAGCCGTTAAAACTAAAGAGGGCGCTCTTTAAACACACATCGGTTTACTTTACCTAATCATACCATGCTTTTGACATAATGACAGTCTACCTGAATATGACCATTTCATGATCCCAATGGGCTGCATATATAAAGAGGCAGTATAAATTTGACATCAGACCCTTCGCCTTAACAATTTTAATGTAATACGTAACGAACGTATTTGATGAAATATATTGAGGACTTTACTATAACATACCTCTAGCTTACAGAAGAAACTTACAAGTCGGAACAGCCTGTTTCATTAAATTATCTTATGTCTAAAACATTTTTAATGCTAGCAATAACTTTGTTTGTTACTCGCTAAACATCAGTGTAACTTTTTTCTGACCTATCAAACATTTACAAATTATAGTATCTGAATTGCGGTGAACAACGTGCTTTCTATTACTCGAGAAAACATAAATGTAACATAAAATTGTAACATGGAAATTGTATTTATTCACCATGGCACCTCCGTATGGCACACAACACTTCATTCCAGTATAGCCTCCTGTGTGAGGTGCCAAAGGGATTATCGCATCAAGTATCAAGTAACAATTACAGAAGCAGGTATTTTCTAACCTCCCACAGGCTTACGTCACAAATGATCGTAAGATTTATTAATTTACATACAGCGGTTACCTACGATTTCATGAACTTGGGATATCGTACGATCACGATGTGTTCAATATATTTGTGTAGCGGTCACATATTTGCCGGGGACCTTACGATGATTTGTGAGTTTAAGCAAAATTAAATCGCACGGCTCCCGTAGTTATAATCTGAAGGCTCGTACATACAGACGGCTTACAGTACCCGCACGGGCATCGCAAGATACTCTTACGATGTTGTGCGATTTGAGTGTCCCCAAATTAAGTCGCAAAATCGTCCGATATTCGGAAAAATGATTTCACCTAAACGTGGCATCGTAAGGGTGCCTTATCCGTAATAAGGGTATTTGTGCCTTAAGCAACTATGGCAGGGATTGAAGTCCACCCTGAGATTTCTGCTCTAATGTACCCCGATTCGGATGAAATCAGTCATGCACATACTTTCTGGAACAATTATATGAATTAACAACTTTTGCAATAGTATACATCCAAAATATTATAATTCTAACTTTTGTCATCTTGTGCTTACTGAATTGTTCATGTTTGCTTCTGAAGCTAATAAAATGTAAGAACGAATTGAATAGATTTGAATTTGTGTATGCATTTATCTGTTTTCAAATTGTTTGTGTTTATTGGCTATGTAAGCTCGTACATGCTTATGAAATTAAGGTATTACGAATTCTTATTATTGTGTAATAGCTCTTTAAAGAGGACCTTTCATGATTATATAAATATGACAACGCATTTTACACAAAAAATATTTAATGCATGTGTTCGCACAGTCGAGAGCGATGTGATAAAAAACTTGCGATTCGCAAAATGTCAAGATAAATGTAGCTTAGAGTCAGATCAGATATATCTAAAGCGTCTGTTTCTAAGTTGCACGGCACAGGATGTCCCTCATATAAAGATATTATCCACTGCCGCCGAACATTCCCACTCCGCTTGTCCTTCAGCAAGGTATTTAATCCGCATTGCTGCTCTCTACCCAGGTGTATAAATGGGTATAGTCTGGTGAAAATTAGCTGGTGCACCTATAGGGTTGCTCGCCGCTAGTATGCTCCCCGGGAAGTTGAGAATGTGTACAAGATAATTGTGCGGGTCTGAACTGTACAATATGACCAGGGGTTATAATGCGCTTAGGGGCTAACGCTATGTAAGTGCGATATATTATTATTATTGTCCCACGGAAATTATCGCGGAGATTAACCGCGCGAAAAAACGAGGTTTGAGCACAACAACAATTCAATCAAAATCATTATACCACTTATGGAGGAAACTTTGTAGTGATATCATAACATACACCTATTCATGACACATGACATTATAATTACTGGGATTTCATCATTCGTTCAGAATGAAGGAAACCCATTGTTCCCCTTTCTGCCTAAGCTGGTGTATTATATTGACGTGTCAAACGGGTAACCATGGATCCCACCGAATTGTCCAAATTTTTACTTTTAACATCGACAGTAAATGAACAATCATTTACAATTTCAAAATATATATCTTATAAGCCGCCTTCAAATTTGCCTTAACAAAATGTCCTTAGTTCAGTGATGAATGGATCATGACCCTCTACCTTTCGGATTCCCGTTGAATAAACCAATTTGACAACGAAATGGAACTGATAATCAAACAACACAACTATTCCTTTTTTTCCAAACGGCAAATACATGTTAAGGTGGTGTACCTAAATAGACACAAAGTTCGCTCTTCTAACCTGGTCCTTATTTGAATTATTTATATTTAAATGTTTAATTGTCCCCTGATTCTACGAAGCTTGTGGTCAAATGACTTTAGTGTCCGTGTAGGTATGTTATTTTGAAGACATAACTTCGTGTAGTATTTATAACGAACTGAAATTGGACCTTGACTTTCTTCGATGGACTGCTCCAGAAGGTCAATTTCTCTAGTTGACCAGGGACGATTGAAATTAGCAGGTAAGTGTCTGCTTTCCATTCTGACCACATTTTGCTCGTCATCGTCTTCAGTGTTTCCATCAATTGGGGTGATATCTTCCTCCAAAGGTTCTGTCACTTGTACCCGTTGTGGCTGCTGCCTTTTGGCAGTCGGCATAGGTGGGGGTCTAGGAACTTTGTAAGGGATTGTCTCGTGCAACCTTTGTACTTTTAAGCGGTTTATTCCCGCTATAATACTGTGAGATAATATTTCTAGCTGTTGCAATCTTCGCTGACTAAGTGGAAGATCAAGCTCTAGATTGGACATCCTGTTATAGTCAATATAGACTCCCAGTTGTACCAGTGCAACGCAACTAACAAAAAGGCACACTAACAATATCTGATCTGCTTGTAAGTTGCATCCATCCAGTTTTTGGATTACAGGTTCCATCCAAGGCATGCCACATTCCTGAAAGGTTTTCAGGTTTGTGGCGAAGGTGAGTTTCCTGGTCTCGAGGTTGATTATGACATCACCTACAAGAGAAGCTGCTCTTGCAGCGTGTGACTCTTCACCACCAGGGGCGATAACCTGCCACACTGACTTCTTGTCCCAATGTGCCTTTGAGTGTCCTGATTGGTCCGTAAATCTCAGTGAAGGGAAATGTGTGATCTTATGGACAAGGAGGCCGGCTCGAACTACATCCGCCACACATCGACCCTTTTGAAGAACCATTTCTAGTGCCCTGCCGTATGTCATGGGGTACGCAAATCTTTTTTTCTCGGACAATTCAATGACCAGCTGGTCAAGGGAAATGCTTCCAGAACATCTGTAGGATGGTGGCAGATTTGTTCGCTGAAACCCTTCAACGTTTACAATATCGTGATCATGTAGATCCTTTAGCAATATTCTAATTAGTGCTGAACCTGTAACAGAGTTACTTGCGTCAAGGGTATCAGCGAACGGAAATAACCGTTTGATCCGCTGCTGCTGGACTGTAGACTTTGTCCAGTGATGGAGAGGAGGTGGAGAATTTGGCAAAGAAGCGGCATTCGCGGGTTCGATGCCAAGTATGCCCCTTCTTGATGTCAAACTTCTGTGATCGTGCACGGCTCCGGGACCAAGATTTGTTGCCAAGATGTTATCAGTCGACTGTGTTGGTCGACCCCATAGCATCTTTTCTAAGCAGAGCTCCATTTGGTAAGCTTTCCAAGTTGATATGTAGCCTCCCATGTGTTGGTGATCATCACAGAGTTGCTTCAACTCTGTGATAGCATACACGAGGATGCTCTGTATGCTCTGAGTAAATGCCACCATTGTACCCGGAGCGTGATCTCCTAGTCTGCCGTTATAAAACGGCACAAACATAGGATGACGCTCACACATCAGTTGGAGTGCACCTTCGTTGAAAAGATCAGATGATCGTATCAACTCAGGTATCTGATCTTGAGCTAGTTTGGTAACTACTTCTAGCCTGCAAGGGATATCTCGTATGAGCTTAGATGCATTCTCCTCCATCATTGTAATGTAATTGGAAGCCCTAGCTTTCATGGCCCGAGTTGTATTCCAATGGAGAAGCTGACATGAGGCAATCAGACCGAACACGGGATGAGGGTATAGCGTGGACGTACGGCTATGTGGGGTGTCGGCATACATCTGAATGAATGTTACTTGAGTAGGATGTCTGGCCACTCTCCTTAGCTCTCCAGATACATCGATCCTTCTCCCATCAAGATTAGACTGATAATTGCAAGCCTCGTACAATGAGAGTGTACTGTATAACGTACCACGCGTGTTAACAATCTCCTGAATGCCCTGTCGTGACCATAGTAGGACTGTGTTGTAGTTGTTGGCAGACATGTTAACAGCATGATGAACAGATGCACACTTGGTTAATTCTGGCACAAATACTTCGCCTAAGGCAAGCGGTGTGGTTTGTTTTTGGCCAAATTGAGACGCCACTATCAAGAATCGAGTACCGGTTGGCGTCGGTGTCGTTGCAATAGCATGATCAAGGCAGCCCAATATGAAGGACTGATCTTGGGGCAAAACATTGAAATTTGAAAGATCGTGAAGACTATTTTTCTGAACACTAGGTCGGGCGTTATCTTCATGAGACAGAGACATGAGCGTAGTACTAACTTTCTCCCCTATAACGGTTAGAAGAGCCTGTGTTGCAGACTTAGCTTGTACTGCACTTGATAAATCATGTGCACCCGTAGATCCATCAGGGACCAGGCACAAAGATACTCGGTATCCCATGGTATAACACAAATGAATGCCATGGCAGTTTTGCAAGGACTTTAAACCGTTCCCGGTAAATGTGGACAGATCAAAGTGCTTCTTAGCAATGTGGTAGCATGGTTGAATATTTATTTTCTTCGAGTTAAGCTTAAGATAAAATACAGGAGCAGCAATCCCTGAAAGACTGTGTAATTCTACAACGACACCATCAATGTCATAATCAAAATCAATCAGTGCAGATTGTTCAAGAAGCGTGGCATTTGTGGATCTTACGTTTAAATGCTCGTCTTCATTTGACAAGAATCCTTCCATGTCTATTGCAGAGTTGATATCATGAAGAAGCTCCACAGTGTTGTACCGAGCTGTTTCAATAAGACTGTCTCTTTCCATGATTCTGAAATGAAATAAATGCGATAAAGGCTTATAAAGTAACTGAACACAGTGTAACAGGAGTGTATATATTATTCCCTAAATCATTGCAAAGGCAGTGGCGTAGCCAGTGATACCACACGAGAGCCACTAAAATGGTTAATTGAAAGCTACAAACATGCAATGCAAACAGTTCAGAAATAAAAGCATTTTAAGGGGAGCTTGTTAACAACTAACCCTAACCGTAAGTTTAGCTGAAAAGGGTAATATGATGGTAAGCTTGATGCCTGCGCGCCCCTCCTTCCCCGTAGTATAAATACATGTACATGTCTACAACTCCTACATTTTGAGCAATATTATGTAATTTTCGCTTAAAATCATGTCATACTTAAACAAACTAGTATTAATTGTGCAAAATCAAACTATTATTCTGAAAAATCAGGAGATTTAGAAAAATCAAATTATATTTTGAAAAATGCATGTAATTGCAGGCGCTCTATATACTACTAATTTCTGGCAGATTCTGATCTACCCAAAACTTAACTATCCCTATTTCCTATCCCTCGTAAATGTGTACACATGGGGGGGGGGGGGGGGGGGTGTTGCGTGAATACAAGCGGGAATGAGGGAGAGTGAAATGAAGGTAAGGGGTAGGAACTCCGAAACAACAGGTTTAGAAGATCGAGTCTGATAATAAAAAGTCCATCTTTATAAATTGGTGGGACGGGGGGGGGGGGGGGGGGGGGGGGGGGGGGGGGAGGAGTACGTACACATCCAATGCCCCCCCCCCCCCCCCCCCCCCCCCCCCCCCCCCGTCCACTGCTACGGGTCTGGTTAGCGATTCAGTCATGTCAATGAAGGATAAGGTGTCACTTACCAATTCGACCACTGACCAATGGGCTGGCTGTGAATGTTATGTTGCAGGGATAACTCTGAATACAAATAAAAGGCAAACATAAAGTTATGAATGCAGCTAAAATACATTTTTAACGAGATGTTTAGCATACACATTTATGTTTGAATCATAATGTTATAGGCCACACATCTTATTAAATGCGAAATAGATCAAGCACATCATGCGCTATATCAATTGTAAAAATACTATAATAATACATTAAAAAACGTATATATCTGTATTTGAATACGTTTGAACACATGTATAAACAATCCATTTTCTTTGATACACCATGACAAATCAAATGAAAGTGAAAAACACAGATAATAAATTATGTACACAGCATTCGAGGTATATGGTTGTGGGAATTTATATTTATTTTGTGAAACAGTCTTTCATGAGGGTATGATCAAGAGTGAAGAAACGGATTTAAATTCACAAAACAAATCCTAGGAAAATTGATGGTCCAGTGAAGGGGCGGGGTGGCCGGGCAAAGGATTTACTCCCGTATATAGCCTTAGTTTAAGGGCATGTGCCGCTGCGGAGAAAAGGGGATGGGAGGGGGGGGGGGGGGGGTGGGGGTTACATTTTAAAAAAAACAGGACCGAAAGCTAATGAAATGTAAGCAATAAAGGGGGAGGAGGTCCGAAACAATAGGTTTAGAGGATGAATACCGATAAAATGTGGGCACGAGACTGATAGCACGTGTACACAGGACCGACACAAAATGGATCGTTATGAATTGGGGGACGGGGGAGGGGCGGAGGAGTAGGGGAACGTACACATCCAATGCCCCGACCCCCGTGATACGAGCGATTCAGTCATGTCAGTGAAGGATAAAGTGTCACTCTTACCATTTCCTCACTGACCAATGGGATGGCCTTGAATGTGATGTGGCAGGGATATCTGTGAATAGAAATACAAGCCAAACATACAGTTATGAAAGCATATACACGTTTATGTTGGAATGATACTGTCATTGGACTACCATCTAATTACATGCTGGGATTGGATCAATCATATAATGCGATCTATAAATGGAAATGATTATATTTTGATATGTCTACATTGAACAAATTAATACAATCCACTTTCTTTGATACGCCATGACAAATCACATGAAAATGGAAAACGCAGAGAAAAGAATTGTACACAGCAGTCGAGATGTATGCTATTAGTGGTGATTTTTGGAATGATATATATTTATATATACTTTGTTTATTTCATTGTTACTTGTGTTCAGTGGCGTAGCGAGGGTCAAGTGATTGGGGGGGCACAGCTGCGAGGGAGCGGAGCGACCAAGCCCGAGGGCGCGTGGCGCCCGAGGGGGGGAGGGTGTGGGAGGGGGTGTCCCCCCTTCCACGGTAGGGAGCTTTTGCAAATTTTTACTCGAAATAATGCAATTTGGTGCATACCTTGGAAGGAAATACTGAATTAAAGAAATCATTTCCCTCATGATAAAGTATACACACACAATCAAACCTACGTGTACACACACACCAGACTCAAATACTCTCACGCCGTATGCTTGTCTACATTTATTTGGGGGAGGGTGTGGGAGGGGGGTTCACCCCCTCCCAATTTTTTTGAAGTTTTTGAAATTGGTGTTTAAAATATCACTGTAGAAGTATGGTCATTATTGTCTTTATCATTGTCTTAATCATGGGTGTTAAAATGGTATATAATAGTGAATCTACTCGTTACGTATTTTAAAACGGTAATAGCGAGGAAAGATTAAGCCCGTGAGATGGATCCACGTGATCCTGTATACTATAGAGCCATCGATATAGTCTAGGGCATTGAGCTCCAATGGAACTAAGCAAAAGTGGAGGGGAGACATTGCGAGAGAGCGAAGCGACCAATTGGGGGAGGGTGTGGGAGGGGGTGTCCCCCTCCCACAGTAGGGAGCTTTCGTATTTTGGGGCCTGAAATTGTGCGATTTGGTGCACACCTAAGACAGAAATTTCACGTAATATAAAGTATATAAGTATGGAACCAAACATACTTAATGTCAAAGGAGGGGGACAATCTCCTCCCCTTTCTAATGTGGGGGACATAATATTCCAATTGTATTTGCATTCAGCGCATATGGACCGAATTTACTAAAAGATATACTATTTCAAATTATTTTATTTTCCTATGATAGTGTGCTATAGACATGATAGATGAGGGTCTAATAAATTTCGTATATATATCACAGTTGGCCTATATGCAGATATCGACTCTGGAGAAGATGACTGGTGCTCCTTCAATCATGATCATCAACAATATGCCTAGATTATGCATCATGAATTAATGGAACGGGTGCATTTGGAGTGAAGAAATTAGTAAAAGAAGTTTGTCTTTACCTAGACATTTAGGACTACGTAGTGCAGCTATGCGCCTTTATAGCCTGCATGAAGGCGTCAAAATTATCTATAAAAGCGGGAGGAAGATTCAAGATCCTAAAAGGGCCCTTGGTATGATAAACGATTTACCATGCTAGGAAGTTTGTTAGGCCTATACGCGCTCTATGTCTTCTGAAATGCGGTGAGCGTCGATCCTCGCGCACGGGACTGAAAATTTGCATAAGGCGCTATATTGGAAAGATTCTTCAAATTGATATAGGTGCGCTATTGCTAGTACTAGAGAACGACTGTTATGTTCTTGGTTATTATCGTTGATAATGATTATTATCACACATTAAAAAAAACGTGATAATAATGAATGATATACATTGTAGACACATTTGGCTTCATGTCGGGTCGTCATTTTTTTTTTTTTTTTTTGGCCAAACGATTGGGGGGGGGGGGGGCACGTGCCCCCCGTGCCCCCCCGTAGCTACGCCACTGAGCTTGGTCATATTGCCTTACTCGGCAGCGACACCAAATAATCGACCTAGATTTAGTGTTTGAATACACACAATGTTCGTGCATTGTATTATGTATCAGATGATTAAAAAGAACATTTGGGTGGACTCGTCAAATACTGGGCACACCGCTGATTTCAGTATCTTATAATTCATTGCTAAAGGCCCTGTCACACTATCACGATTTTGATTACGAATCGCCACGATCTTTAAATCTATGGTTCTTGCCGTGGGTGGCATCACAAATACTCCAACAGATACGTAATCTATCGGACAAAGCAGAACGAGTGGATGAATGTATCTCACTGGCGTAAAAATCTGTTCGGAAAGCAACAATGCATTGGGGGGTCGAGCAATTGTTCACAACCGTTTGTGAACAATTGCTCGACCCCCCAATGCATTGTGTTTTCCGGACAGATTTACGCCAGTGATGTATCTGGTCTTGTTCGGGTGATGTTTCCATTGTGTGATACGGATGAGTGAATGTGTATGCTTCTCCCATTGTGATATGTGGCTGTGCGTGTGCCTGATGTAGTAATGACTGTGAGGTGTTCTGTGTTGACAATCTGCTCGACTGACAATCACGTGCTTGCTGGAGTACCCAATATTTTTATTTTTATTTTATTATTTTTTTTCTTTTGTGAAAAGTTAGAATATTTATATTTTATTTGTATATAAAAACTTAATTGTGTTTTTATGATTTGAAATACATTGAAGTTTTTTTAGATATAATATTGTCCAAAATTCTTAAAAAGTATATCTTGAATCTGCTGGTCATATGCTATTTGTACATATTTTTATATTTATTATGTCTATCATATTAATGTATTATTGTATCATTTATATTGTATGGTGTTATATCAGGACCCTGACGAAAAACAGTATCCTTGCTGATCAGGCTATCCTGTATAAATATATTTGAATAAATAAATCAAAAGCCACTTCGTAGTGCTGCTTGATCGGTCGTGAGGAACCACGAGTCATCCCGACAAATTTTGAAATGTTCAAACGTTTCGTGACGTCTTGACATGTCTTGTCACCTCTTGACGATATCTTGGTCCGTCTTTACTATACCCCAGCCTTATCGTGATGGGTTCCTGAGGATTCTTAAGTATTTTTGGTGATTCTTGAAGACAAAAATGTATTGAGAACCCGCTTGACGTCGTCACAAACCGTCAAGATTGGTCAAGAACTCCTAAAGGTGCCACGTTGCCAAAACACAATCAAAAAGCCACGAAGATCACTGACAAGCAATCCATGACGGCTTATGCCGAAAGGGTGGGTAGCGTCGCGTTGACTGAAACGCGACCATTCGTCCAAAGCCCCCCCCCCCCCCAACCCGGTTTTGCCGAAAGGGTGTGTTGGGGGAGTTAAGCCGCGTCAGCTCAGATAACGCTACCAAATGGCACATACGGGGGGGGGGGGGGGGGGGGGGGCTTATTCCGAATGTACGCGTTTAGAGTAGATATATGCATACAATGATGTGTACATCAAAGACGCGTCCGTAAATTGCGCCATTTCAATCGGCTTATGCCGAAAGGGTGGGTAGCGTCGCGTCGCGTCGTGTCGCGTTGAATGGAACACGACCATTCGTCCAAAGCCCCCCCCCCCCCCCCCGGTTTTGCCGAAAGAGTGTGTTGGGAGCGTTAAGGCGCGTCAGCTCAGATAACGCTACCAAATGGCACATACGGGGAGGGGGGGGGGGGGGGGGCTTATTCCGAATGTACGCGTTTAGAGTAGATATATATGCATACAATGATGTGTACATCAAAGACGCGACCGTAAATTGCGCCATTTCAATCTCTGAGTTATCGTTTCGCCACCGCGACGAAATAGGTGTTATACTATGAGAGACCGACTTTTACAGAAGATGGGATTTTATAGCGCATGGTTGCTTGATTGAACCGATGCGTAAGGCGTGCGTGCTTCGGATGTACTGTAGTCGATGAAGCATTATTATTGCGTTTGTAAAATTATAACGATTCCCACGCTCTATATAGTTTACCGCGTTCCGCGCATTCCAGGAAATGGGTTTGTACAACCGCCTTGCGTTGTATAATGAAGCTCAGTTGCGAGTCATGTGTGTTCGATTGTGTACCTGAAAGTATATAAAACTTATGAAGGGCCTAATCTTTTTTATCAAAATACACATTTACTAAAGATTCTACATCTAAGACTTGGAATAGTTTACCTTTGGAGTTAAGACACCTATGACAGAAATTTCACGTAATATAAAGTATATAAGTATGGAACCAAACATACTTAATGACAAAGGAGGGGGACAATCTCCTCCCCTTTCTAATGTGGGGGACATAATATTCCAATTTTATTTGCATTCAGCGCATATGGACCGAATTTACTAAAAGATATATTATTTCAAATTATTTTATTTTCCAATGATAGTGTGCTATAGACATGATAGATGAGGGTTTTATAAATTTCGTATATATCAGTATTTCAGAATATGCGCGCGAAGCGCGCGGCAAAAATTAAGATTTACAGTCCTTTTCAAACAAACAAAAAAAACAGCTCTGCTCGGGTCCCTTGAATTAGTTTCAGTTGGCCTATATGCAGATATCGACTCTGGAGAAGATGACTGGTGCTCCTTCAATCATGATCATCAACAATATGCCTAGATTATGCATCATGAATTAATGGAACGGGTGCATTTGGAGTGAAGAAATTAGTAAAAGAAGTTTGTCTTTACCTAGACATTTAGGACTACGTAGTGCAGCTATGCGCCTTTATAGCCTGCATGAAGGCGTCAAAATTATCTATAAAAGCGGGAGGAAGATTCAAGATCCTAAAAGGGCCCTTGGTATGATAAACGATTTACCATGCTAGGAAGTTTGTTAGGCCTATACGCGCTCTATGTCTTCTGAAATGCGGTGAGCGTCGATCCTCGCGCACGGGACTGAAAATTTGCATAAGGCGCTATATTGGAAAGATTCTTCAAATTGATATAGGTGCGCTATTGCTAGTACTAGAGAACGACTGTTATGTTCTTGGTTATTATCGTTGATAATGATTATTATCACACATTAAAAAAAACGTGATAATAATGAATGATATACATTGTAGACACATTTGGCTTTATGTCGGGTCGTCATTTTTTTTTTTTTTTTTTGGCCAAACGATTGGGGGGGGGCACGTGCCCCCCCGTGCCCCCCCGTAGCTACGCCACTGAGCTTGGTCATATTGCCTTACTCGGCAGCGACACCAAATAATCGACCTAGATTTAGTGTTTGAATACACACAATGTTCGTGCATTGTATTATGTATCAGATGATTAAAAAGAACATTTGGGTGGACTCGTCAAATACTGGGCACACCGCTGATTTCAGTATCTTATAATTCATTGCTAAAGGCCCTGTCACACTATCACGATTTTGATTACGAATCGCCACGATCTTTAAATCTATGGTTCTTGCCGTGGGTGGCATCACAAATACTCCAACAGATACGTAATCTATCGGACAAAGCAGAACGAGTGGATGAATGTATCTCACTGGCGTAAAATCTGTTCGGAAAGCACAATGCATTGGGGGGTCGAGCAATTGTTCACAAACCGTTTGTGAACAATTGCTCGACCCCCCAATGCATTGTGTTTTCCGGACAGATTTACGCCAGTGATGTATCTGGTCTTGTTCGGGTGATGTTTCCATTGTGTGATACGGATGAGTGAATGTGTATGCTTCTCCCATTGTGATATGTGGCTGTGCGTGTGCCTGATGTAGTAATGACTGTGAGGTGTTCTGTGTTGACAATCTGCTCGACTGACAATCACGTGCTTGCTGGAGTACCCAATATTTTTATTTTTATTTTTATTATTTTTTTTCTTTTGTGAAAAGTTAGAATATTTATATTTTATTTGTATATAAAAACTTAATTGTGTTTTTATGATTTGAAATACATTGAAGGTTTTTTAGATATAATATTGTCCAAAATTCTTAAAAAGTATATCTTGAATCTGCTGGTCATATGCTATTTGTACATATTTTTATATTTATTATGTCTATCATATTAATGTATTATTGTATCATTTATATTGTATGGTGTTATATCAGGACCCTGACGAAAAACAGTATCCTTGCTGATCAGGCTATCCTGTATAAATATATTTGAATAAATAAATCAAAAGCCACTTCGTAGTGCTGCTTGATCGGTCGTGAGGAACCACGAGTCATCCCGACAAATTTTGAAATGTTCAAACGTTTCGTGACGTCTTGACATGTCTTGTCACCTCTTGACGATATCTTGGTCCGTCTTTACTATACCCCAGCCTTATCGTGATGGGTTCCTGAGGATTCTTAAGTATTTTTGGTGATTCTTGAAGACAAAAATGTATTGAGAACCCGCTTGACGTCGTCACAAACCGTCAAGATTGGTCAAGAACTCCTAAAGGTGCCACGTTGCCAAAACACAATCAAAAAGCCACGAAGATCACTGACAAGCAATCCATGACGGCTTATGCCGAAAGGGTGGGTAGCGTCGCGTTGACTGAAACGCGACCATTCGTCCAAAGCCCCCCCCCCCCCCAACCCGGTTTTGCCGAAAGGGTGTGTTGGGGGAGTTAAGCCGCGTCAGCTCAGATAACGCTACCAAATGGCACATACGGGGGGGGGGGGGGGGGGGGTGGCTTATTCCGAATGTACGCGTTTAGAGTAGATATATGCATACAATGATGTGTACATCAAAGACGCGTCCGTAAATTGCGCCATTTCAATCGGCTTATGCCGAAAGGGTGGGTAGCGTCGCGTCGCGTCGTGTCGCGTTGAATGGAACACGACCATTCGTCCAAAGCCCCCCCCCCCCCGGTTTTGCCGAAAGAGTGTGTTGGGAGCGTTAAGGCGCGTCAGCTCAGATAACGCTACCAAATGGCACATACGGGGAGGGGGGGGGGGGGGGGGGGGGGGCTTATTCCGAATGTACGCGTTTAGAGTAGATATATATGCATACAATGATGTGTACATCAAAGACGCGACCGTAAATTGCGCCATTTCAATCTCTGAGTTATCGTTTCGCCACCGCGACGAAATAGGTGTTATACTATTAGAGACCGACTTTTACAGAAGATGGGATTTTATAGCGCATGGTTGCTTGATTGAACCGATGCGTAAGGCGTGCGTGCTTCGGATGTACTGTAGTCGATGAAGCATTATTATTGCGTTTGTAAAATTATAACGATTCCCACGCTCTATATAGTTTACCGCGTTCCGCGCATTCCAGGAAATGGGTTTGTACAACCGCCTTGCGTTGTATAATGAAGCTCAGTTGCGAGTCATGTGTGTTCGATTGTGTACCTGAAAGTATATAAAACTTATGAAGGGCCTAATCTTTTTTATCAAAATACACATTTACTAAAGATTCTACATCTAAGACTTGGAATAGTTTACCTTTGGAGTTAATTAATTTGAGTCTGATCCATAGGCGTACCAAGGGGAGGGGATTTGGAGGGGGGGGGGGGGGGGGGGGGGGTTCAAACCCCCCCCCCCCCTTTTGACCAAATAATGACTGTTTTGGGGGTTTGAACCCCTTCTTTACAATTTGTAGCTGGTCTCCAGACCACATTTAAGCCCTCGAAAATTGTAAATGTATTTGGTCTCGGCTTCAACAAATGTATACGGCCACTCGCCCCCCCCCCCCCCCCCCCCCCTGCTTACATAAATTTGTCAGGCGACATTCCCCCCCCCCCCTGAACAAATCCTGGGTACGCCACTGGTCTGACCACCATCATTCACAGGTTTGTGTCATTTCCGAAGGTGAACTATTCGAAGGCTTCGATGGTTACTCTTGAGCAAATTGCGTACACAAGATATGACGTCATAAAACAAAATTTTCTCAAATTTGAACTTCATTTACCGAAAGAGTATACAAAATAATGTCCAAATACCCAAAATCAATTAAATATGTTAAGAATTGGCTGAGATATGCCTAATCGCATGATTTTTTTTTTCAATGGGAAATCAGTGCTTCCAACGCACCCTTTCGGCAAAACCGGGGGAGGGGGGGGGGGGGGGGGGGCTTTGGACGAATGGTCGCGTTCCATTCAACGCGACGCGACGCGACGCCCCCAACACACACTTTCGGCAAAACCGGGGGGGGGGGGGGCTTTGGACGAATGGTCGCGTTCCATTCAACGCGACGCGACGCGACGCGACGCGACGCTACCCACCCTTTCGGCATAAGCCATCCATGACAAACGGAAATCAGAACTTGGTATCGACACTCCAATAATTTGTCATTTACCATATTCGAGTGAAATGGAACACATTTCTAAACATCACTGACTTATTTTCGGACAAGTTATACAATTTTTGTTTTAATTATCAAATTTGTAAGTAGGTTTATCTCGTTTCCCCGATAGGTAGGTGGTGAAGACAATGAAATGCCGACGTCTAAATAGCATCGTAGCTTATTCTTAACGATTCTTGATGATTCTTGTTAGCTCTTAATGAAGTCTCGATGGTATCTTGCACAACTGCCGCGTTGTCGTCACGGTATCGTGGCGGTGTCATAAAAGTTTGTTGATTTGTCGTCGAACACGGTATAGGCGGGGATAATTATTTACAGCCGATTGGTCACGAACCGCCAAGACATTAAGTTCGTGTCGATTCGGCTAATAAATCGTGGCAATTCTTGTAAGTGGGACAGGTACAAATAATTTAAACGAGTAATTATCTTTCTCAATTTCACATGTTGTTTTTCTATTGCTTGCAGAGTAACAACGCGTGCCACCCAAGACCATCTGCGACAAGTGAAGCTAGGAAAATGAATGTCATTCGTGTCCTTCTGCTCGCCTGTCTTCTATACGGCACAATGGCTCAGCGTAAGGACACATCATGTAGATGATAATAATGGGAGTGTTTCCAGTGGCAAAGCCTGAATTTATACAGATGTTAAATTTGGTCCAAATACAAAATGATGATTTCATAGCCAATATTTTGTTGGTGTAAATTCCGTCTTGACATTATTATTATTCATTCGATAAGTTGTGTTGAAATAGTTAAATAGGAGTAACCAATAATTCAGGGTTGACCAAGCACTAATTAAAGACAAAATTATATAAATTCACAAAAGTAATATTTACTGCAGTTTATCAATAATCGTTATTAATTATTATTATTATTGAGAATAAGGACATTTTTGATTGCATTTTTCACAATTAACATAATTGATCCAATAACCTCATGTGCCCTTTAAAACTAATTTTAAACTGTTTTCACAGTATGCATAATGCCTCAGTCACATTTGCCGCGGCGGCCGTGGGGTCTAAAATATCTACGGCCAATAACAATTATATGGCTGTTGCAGCATTCACACGGTCACATACTGTAGCAGTCACTTATTGTTAGGATATCCGCACGGTGTATTTTGAATTTGTTTAGACAGAAAACATGCGGCTGCGGCGCTGCCATAATACGGCCTTTAAGAGATGACGCACGGTCGCCTTAGGGCGTCCCAGCGGCGGCCGTAGGGTTTTGGACAAATACCAATGCAGACGCAAAGTAGCCGCAAGGCGCCCGCAAGGCGGCCGTAGGGGGACCATACGGCGATCTGGGGGTGTTTCACAAAGATCATAAGTTGAACTTATCTCTAAGTAGGACTCACACATTATGGTAAGCCATTTGTAGCCTTGGAATAAAATATATTCTAAAGCAAAATTGCAAGTATTTTAGACTTTTCATAAATGTTACATCAAGGACATGAACTCTCCTTGATAATATAAATATTAATGATTTGAATAAATATTTGTATGCCTTTTAAAAGAACTCTTTACAAACAAAATGTCAAAGAAACGATGGCTTTCCATTTTTAAGTCCAACTTAGAGTTAAGTTCAACTTAGGATCTTTGTGAAACACCCCCCTGGAGTATATAATTGCTACGGCAAACCTAGAAATGAAAACAAATTTAACTCTGCGCTATAATCCCACGGCGACCCCTTCGACCTGTAAACGATAGGTATACGCCCTAGGGTGACCCTGAGGCCACCGCAGATCCTCGGGGCCTACGGGGGCCTACGGGGGCCGTATCCCAGCCCTAGAGCAAATGTGAGGCATAAGTTCTTGTGATTTCGTAAATAGGTTAATTAGTTTGCGTTAACATTACATTATTTTCGTCAATGCATACTCCTTAAAAGCCAATGTTTAAGAAATTATTATGGGGGACTTACTTTTGTGTTGTGTTTAGATATGCGAGACATCTTATATGTATTCATTAACTACATGTACCCTGAATGGCAATAAGTCGAACGAAAAAATGCAATATTATTATTGTGTAAGTTGGATCCATTATGCTAAACATTTTGTGTGGAAATCAGAGATAGCCATCACTTCATGGCTGAGTGAGCACATATTAAAGAAAAAAAAAATTACCCAATTTCAAAAAACACAGATTTTGCATGCCTGTTCATAGTTGTAGAACAGCACCTGTGGTTGAATGCATTGATTATGGTTTGTAAAACAATGCAATATTAAATTTCTCAATACTTCATATACTACAATAATGATAATGCCTTGGCGGGTTTTTTCTTTAATTTTATTCTTACTCAACCATGGAGTAATGAACACCTTCTATTTGTACACATTGTTTTCGGCGAGGCGAAATCTTGAAACAATTCTTGGTTATGTAATTCTGAGTATAATTTATATGGGGACTTACTATCTTTGTTATAAAGGTTTATATTAAATCATTGATAGAGTAACACACCACCCACTATATATGAAACTTGATACGCTTTGAAATGCCACCTCATTTCATCCCCGCACTGAATATATGGATGGTTACAGTCCGTTATTCCGAAGGTTCGTTATTCCGAAGGTTCAGTTATTCCGAAGGTTCGTTATTCCGAAGGTTCGTTATTCCGAAGGTTCGTTATTCCGAAGGTTCGTTGATCCGAAAATAAAATCGGGTTCGTTATTCCGAAAATTAAATCGGGCTTGTTATAATACTATAGTTTGTGTTTTGTTTATTTAATTAACAGCCTGCATTAAGCATACCCCTCCCCCTTTCCCTCCCTTGGCCAGACCAATCAAACATTTAAGTTTATTTTATCTCTTTATATGAAATTATAACATTATAACAAACGCAAATTCATTTTCGGATTAACGAACCCGATTTCATTTTAGGAATAGCGAACCATCGGAATAACGAACCTTCGGAATAACGAACCTTCGGAATAATGCAACAAATGTTCGGATTAACGAACCCTATTTCATTTTCGGATTAACGAACACTCAGGTATAGGAAATTTGTGTGTTCGGAATAACGAACCTTCGGAATAACGAACCTTCGGAATAACGAACCGCACCCGAATATATAAAGCGATAATTTGTTCATACAGGCAGCTCGTTAAAGGGATGTAGTAACTGTGATGACATGTACAAAAAGAGATGAATGGTTGATACAATGTATATTGTTATTATCTGATATGTTCACTTGGTATTGTGTGAAAAAGTTAAAGGGATAGTTGAGTTCTGGTAAGGAGAGTACAGTTTTAGTGAAACTGAATTTTAGTAACCAAAACCTGCATCATTACATTACAAACTAATAGTTATAACTAGAAAGGAACACAAAATTACAAATGACGTAGTAAAGATCATGTTATCATTCAAAAAGAGCCGTTAAAGCGTAAGAGGGCGCTCTCTAAACACTCATCGGTTTCAACCATTTTGAATAAAATATTGTGCATGTGATGCTTTGTTGAAATAGTGATTAGATAGAGGAATAACCAACAACTATTTAAATACCTATTTTGTAACTTTTTGAAAAGAGGAAGCATTTTTTTGAATTTTTAACGGCTGGTTCAAAATTCTCTAATAAACCCGGGGCCCCGGGTTTATTACAAATTGTTATATTTATGGATATTTCAGCCGTTTCTGAACCGATTTTGATCAAACAAAGATGATTTTATTGTTTAAATATTATGCTCTTTTCAAATTTTACACTCAGTTTTTCATTACCTCACAAACCAATTAAGTAGTCTAGCGCCCTCTCTACCAAAACTCAACTTTCCCTTTAAATGGACGGTTGGCAGAGTAATGAGCAAAAATGCAAAATTATGTTCACTAATTCATTGCAGTGAGACACATGTGTAGATAGGGTATTATTTAATTATAGTTTAAATAATTACTTTAGCTGGTTAGTTCGATCATTGGCGGCCAACTTGACCCTTAAAGGGATATTTGAGTTTTGGTAGAGAGGGCGCTACACAAAATAATTTTAAGTGAGATAATGAAAAACTGAGTGTCAAATCTGAAAGAGCATACAATTTTAATGACAGAATAAACTGTATGTGATTAAAATCGGTTCAGAAACGGCTGAAATATCAATAAACATAACCATTTGTAATATATGTGGGGCCCCACAATTATTCGATAATTTTGAACCAGCCGTTCAAAATGTTTTTGTAATGCTTCCTCTTTCCAAAAATGTACATAAGAGGTTTTTAAATATTTGTTGATTATCTCTCTATCTAATCACTATTTCAACATCACATGCACAATAATTTATTTTAAATGGTTGAATCCAATGACTATTTAGAGAGCGCCCTCTAGTGTTTTAACGGCTTTAAAAAAAATGATAACAGGCTTTTTACTTAGTCCTTTATATGTTGTATTCCTTTCGAGCATGGTTGAGTTAAAACTATTAGTTTGTAATTTCGATAGTTTAACATCTGAACACTTCAATCGTAAATATCTTTTTAACGAAAGGAAAATTCGTCCCATGCTTCTATTGTTAATATGAATATAACAAGGTATGAGGGAACAGCTAGAATTCAAATTGGATTCTTAGGATTTGGACAATGTTACTAGATCCCTTTAAGCCCTTTTAAGTCCAGTTCCTCATTTAGTATTATTTTGTTTACAAACATTATCGCAATCAATATGTTATAGTGAAATATACATGACACATGTATACTAAATGTTTTGATATTGCTGGTTTTTGAATGGCTTAGTTTATAGTTCGTGGATGGTAAGCTAAATCATCACATAATTATTATTATTATGAATTCAAATAAGAATAAATTACTGTTATAATAAAATTACACATACTGGATAAGGCTGCATTAAAGCTTTCCTTTGCAAGAAATAGTACGGGACAATATCTCTTACAAAGTACTTTCTTTCGTTAGCGCCAATTATATAATGCATGTTATTCATTTTCTTATAGCATCTTATGCCATTGAACAAGGCGGAGGGAAACTTTTCGTTGCAGATCGGATTTTAGGTGGTATCTATTCGGCTACATACTTGGACGAAAATCACGAATCTCTCGAATTTCATGGAATGCAACTAAATGGAACATTTAATACATTCGACATAAATTATCATACTGCTTCTAATACGTTGTTCTGGACTGACGACATCGATGGGTCAATCTGGAGTATTGGTATTGACGGATCTAAACAACGACTGGTATGGAAGTCTAACGGTGGTAAGGTTACTTCTTATGGTCAGGGTTTTTGTGCAGATATGTATTTATACATTTATGTATAGCTTTGTATTTTTTTATAATATAGATGAAAACGAACATGTTGAATTGAACAAAAAAGCAAACACTAGCAATTCTTAGGATATATAATGTATCATTACCAGTGGCGTAGCTTGGTCGGCTTGATGGGCGGGGGGGGGGGGGGGGGGGCACGCATAATTATTTGGGGCATACCTTATGTATTTCTTTGTTTTTCCAAAACAAATGTCCCCTTATGTTTCCTATTCTCCTTTTCAAATTATCGGGGGAAAGTGCCAACCGTCGCTACACCACTGATCATTACCCATACAAATATATTCGGCGTCCCTATAGATAAAGGCCCAGTCACACCGGGCACGAATGTAGTACGAATACCCCAGGACAAAATACCAATTGAAATGCTAATGGGTACCCATTGAATTCAATGGGTTCCCATTGAAACTGAATTAAATTGGCATTGGTTTCAATGGGTACCCATTAAAATTCGAATTGGTACCAATTGAATTCAATGGGTACCCATTGAAACTGAATTCAATGGGTAATTCTATCGCTAGCTGAATACCGCTCCTGGAGGGCTGAGGAACGGTAGTGATTTTTGAGTACTCAAGCTTGCACCCAGTACATTTTATCAGGGTTGGCACTTCTTATCTCTAGCCCCCGGGCGCTGATGTATCAGCAGAGGATTAGCAGAGAGTAGAGAGAATGAACTGCAAAATCTACTAAAGGAGGAGAAGGGGAGACCATGGTGAAGCCATGGCTCTTGAATGTCTTATCAGTTGGTTGCCATGCCAACTGAGATATGAGCAGAGCAGAGAGGGCAGGAACCAGGCCAGTTAATCTCTCTGGGCCTTGAGGGAAGTAAACACAGCATGGGATTGTTGACAGTAGTAATAAAACTGATAAGAATGTGGTCGATACGGAAACAAAAATGATAAAATTGATCACCACGATGGTGGAAGACAAGCTAATGATACCCATTGATTTCAATTTGCCAAATTGTTTAATTTTCCATATATGCATGCTCTTCGATTACCAATTGATTTCAATTGGTAATATAGTCAATGGGAATTTCACCCTGCGGCAGTACGAATGGGTACGACTGTAAAAATCGTGAGCATTCTTTATAATTTGTACTGGGTTATTGTTGGAGTCTCGGTAACTCGGGGCAGTTCTCCTCCATTCGCGGGAGGGCCACGACAGTTTTGAACTGTTCAAAACATTCGCGGTGAACTCACGATTGAATTGGGATCGCACTGCATTCTTACTTCGTTCGTACTGGTGCGTACTAAGAGCGTACTGGTGCGTACTGGCATTCTTCCCCTACCGTAGCGATTCGTGGTGGTGGCTGTATCCTATCCTTTGCGCTATTTATCCGAAATCAAATACTATGCTAGATACAAAAATATCCGAATTCGAATACTTTTGACTATAATCAAGAATAGTTCCGGAATCTTCTGAATTCTATCTTGTACTTGTATTTGACTGTCCGGGAGGATGAGGACCTTTCGAGAGATGTGGCAGAAATTATAAATTGGGCCTGAGAAGCTACAGTATTTATATCATCTGACAAACAAAATGGATATACATCAAAATTTCGGCTATGTCTGTACTGGGTTCTTGAAAAATCGTCTGTATTTGTATCACTTTCGTGTCCTAATCGTGGTGGCTCGTGACGAATCCTACTTGCATTCTTACTGCAATCGTAGTGAGATCGTGTGGGTTCGTACGATTTCTTCGGTATTCTTGAGTGAAGCGTACCGCGTTCTTACTGCATTATTTTGGCATTCGTAACGATGCGTACAATATGCGTAGAATATGCGTAATACACTGATAAAAGTACCGTAACAATAACTTTTCCATATTATAACCATACAAACAGAGATTCCATATATTAACCAAATGTTTTTCTATAGGAAAGATACAAAAAATAAGGTGTTACAAAAACACAACATAAAACATATCTCACTCAAAGATCTGGTGACAGGTAAATTGCTAGTTTTAGTGAAAAGAGGATTTACCGCAGGACAAACAACCATCGTCCGTACAATTTATTGGTAATAAATACATGATTAAACAAATAAATACATGAGTACATATTACTGGCTGGAGAACATAATAGCCAACAGGAGTCTTCACTGGCAGCAGAAAGAGATACAATCTGAATTATTATATATATTTAATTGAATAATTCAATAACGATTTCATTATTACAGAGAAAAACAAAGTATGCTTGTAATTGCTACATGAACAATGGTAAGCTATTTTCAATTATGTGGCTTTCTTTCGTTAGAACCGAATGGTTTGGCAATAGATGTGATAAACGACAGACTATTTTGGACAGACCCCTTCTTCGACCACATAGTATCTGCAAACCTGGATGGATCAGATCAGCAGGAAGTGATAAATACCGAGCTGGATAAACCCAGGGATATATTGATCCATCAGGATCTCGCGTAAGGATTTTTTTCTATTTGTAATGGCCTTAAATTACAAAATAAATTGATTGAACTTCATAACTCTTGTTATAACACCTGAAAGGTAGCTTCTTCGATTAGCCCAGTACTATGTTGTATTTAATATGTGAGCAGCATACAGTTACTTCAGGGAGGTTCAACCACATGGAGATATATCCAATCTAGACATATTTTGTGAACTATGACACCGCTGCTGAATTATGGATACATCCACATATGCATTCAAATATATGAATATGATTTTAGTACGAAGATATTACTTATTGTTTGTTTAAATTTAAGAAATACATATGCCTAATATCCGTTTATTATCATGTGTACATAATTGATTATTTCAGTCATACAGACGGAAACGTAATTATTGGCTTGTTTGAGTCATTTGTATTAATACAATTTGTTAAAATTATTAATTTGTTGAATGCTATCAGCGCCTTTTTATATTTATACGTGTATAATTGGCAAGGGCTAGTATTTGCTTATTGTCCTCGCACCGCTTCCTTTCCCATCATTCTATTCTGTCTCTCTTTCCCATATTTCATAGTTTGCATATATTATTCAAGATTATATAACACTTCTCGCAATGTGATTGGTTGAATTCAGGTCACATGACATTCGTGGAAATGTACCAATGGTACTTTCATGTAGTTCTATTGCACGATTTTGACGTCATAAACGTGCAATGGTACTTTCATGTACAGTTGTTTTGTGCAAGCGCCAGCGCGCGTTAAGAAACTAGCGCGCAGAGCTTGCCAGAGCTGGGCCAGGGGCGGTAAAGTGTAAGGATATATTTAAGGACCTATGTTCAAATCTTTACATTAACAGATAAGTTATGATATATTCTTTCACATGGTTGGTGAAATAAGCGATTAAAAAAAAAGGTTGTGTGTGGGACGTTTTCGCAGTACTGTCATTTGGCTTTTAAAACCATGGAACATTATTGATGTTCTCTTTCAGAATTATGATATGGACGGATTCTGGAATATTTCCGAAAATCGAACGAGCTAATCTTGACGGCACTCAGAGGTACCACCTCGTCAACTCAACCATTGGTTGGCCCGATGGGATTTCAATGGACGAAGAAGGTATATGAATTAATTGCGCAGTTCGTTGTTTTACGTATACATGCTGATAACTTTTAAATGAGCGAATGTCTTAAATAAAACATAAACCCCTCAATAAAGTTCGGAACATTAAATTTGATTGGTCATATCTCTCTTGTTAAAGGGAAAGTTGAGTTTTGGTAGAGAGGGCGCTAGACTACTTAATTGGTTTGTGAGGTAATGACAAACTGAGTGTAAAATTTGAAAGAGCATAATATTTAAACAATAAAATCATCTTTGTTTGATCAAAATCGGTTCAGAAACGGCTGAAATATCCATAAATATAACAATTTGTAATAAACCCGGGGCCCCGGGTTTATTAGAGAATTTTGAACCAGCCGTTAAAAATTCAAAAAAATGCTTCCTCTTTTCAAAAAGTTACAAAATAGGTATTTAAATAGTTGTTGGTTATTTCTCTATCTAATCACTATTTCAACAAAGCATCACATGCACAATATTTTATTCAAAATGGTTGAAACCGATGAGTGTTTAGAGAGCGCCCTCTTACGTTTTAACGGCTCTTTTTGAATGATAACATGATCTTTACTACGTCATTTGTAATTTTGTGTTCCTTTCTAGTTATAACTATTAGTTTGTAATGTAATGATGCAGGTTTTGGTTACTAAAATTCAGTTTCACCAAAACTGTACTCTCCTTACCAGAACTCAACTATCCCTTTAAATGTTATTTATAATGTTTAGCGTCATCGCATTGTATTTCCTTCAAAATAATTTAATTATATTATTTGTCATTTATTTCAAATTGGGACAAACACAGTGTGCTTGAAAATGGTCAGGAGTGAAATCTTGCAAAGTTTGGCGAGTATTCATTTGGGTAAATTATTCTTGTATCGCGATTTTGTCAAACCCTAGACGGTTTTTTTTTTTTTTTTTTTTTTTTTGGGGGGGGGGGGGGGGGCGATCCCCTGTAAGCTTTTAGATTTTCGATATCCAGAAATTAAGATGCTCATAATTATGGAAAAAGGCAAAATAGTTGTCCATTAAATATAGGTTTTCCCGCTCAATTTTGCAATTGTGTCATTCAAATTGATAATAGGAGCAAACGAATTCGCGCGATTTGCGATCGCCGTAACAAAATCAGTACTCGAATTCGTGCAAGGTCGTTCAAAATAACTTACGGAGCAAACGAATTTGCACGATTGTCATTCGATTTGACACGAAGAGCATACCTTTGCATCGATGGTCATTCAAATTGGCACGCTGTTCACGCAGACGCAGACGGAATTTGAAAGACCGAACCCAACGATTACACGGCAATGCGTTAATTTGAATGACCCTTAATAATGTTAATGAATTTGATTTTAAAAAGTATTAAATTAGGCGCTACAGTAAGTTATACATATAGTAAGCTAAATTTCAGTGGGCATAGCGAGAAATCCTGAATATGTGTGTACAGGGGACCGGGTCAGATAGCCTTAATGGGGGTCCAGGGGCGCAGCTAGCCCACGGAAAATGTTGGATTAGGACAGTTTAGCAGTGGTTTAAAGAAGACTATTGTATTAGCTTGGACAGAATGAAATAGAGGGGGCAATGTCCCTTCATTTTAATATTATTTATATTATATCTATCTATCTATCTATCTATCTATCAGGCCATAGTTCATCCAAACGTTGAACAAAGCCCTCCTCGTGACATTTCCATTCTCTTCTGTCTCTAGCTATCGTGGGCCATGCGGCCGCTCCCATGTATGATGTTAGTTCATCTCTCCATCTTTTATTTTTTCTTCCTCTTCTTCTCATACCCTTCCTTGGTTTGCCATTCTGTTAAACGATGTGTCCATCTATTGTCCTGAAGTCTTGCTACATGCCCAGCCCATCTCTATTTTGATTCCCTTACTTTCTCCATAATGTCTTTAACCTTTGTTTTCTGTCTTATGACTTTGTGATTAATTTTGTCTCTCAAAGATAAATGCAACATTTTTCTTTCCGTAGCTCGTTGAGTTGTCCATATGTCATGGTTGTCAAAATACATTGGTTAAAAAAATCTTCTTCTTATTGACATGGATATATTTTTTATCGATCAACATATCTTTGTATCTTCCAAAATGTATCCATTCTACTTTTACTCTTAACATTACTTTTTCTTTTGTGGTGTCGTGCATTTTAAATGTTTGTCACAAGTACTTATAACTACTCACTCTCTCTAGCTTTCGACCTTCTACCTCAATGTTTTCTTCTGTATCATAGTTTATCATATATTTAGTTTTTTCTTTATGCATGGTTAATCCAATAGTTTTGCTTTCCCTGTTAAGACCCGTCAACTGTTCTTTAAATGATGTTGCGATTAGAGCCACATCATCAGCGAATCTTAGGTCAGTGAGCGTTTCCCCATCAATCTTTATTCCTCCATTTGAATTTGACTTTTTAAATACTTCCTCTGATGTTGTTGTAAATATCTTTGGAGATGATGTGTCTCCCCGTCGGACTCCTCTTTGGATCTTAACTTCATTTGATGCATCATTATCGATGTGGATTCTGGATATTGCGTTTGTATACATATCTTCCAGGATGTTTACATACCCTTCTTCAATTTTTTTTATTTTCCGGAGGGCATCAAATATGTCTATGTGTTCGATTGAGTCAGATGCCTTCTGGTAATCCACAAATCCGAGCGATAGTTGAAGTTGGTATTCATTTGCCTTCTCAATAAGCTGATTTATAGCTTGTAAGTGATCTGTTATTGAGAATCCAGCTCTGAACCCTGCTTGTTCTTTAGGTGGATTTCTGTATAATATATCTTTCATTCTATTTTAAAATAATTTAATTCAAACATATAGAGAAACTGACCAGAAATATATAATATAAATGAAAAAGAGCAAAGAAAATGGGAATCCAACGGGATTTGAACCCGAGACCTCCGGATTGCTAGACCGGTGGTCGTACTGACTGAGCTATATAAAACCCTAGTACGGTGTTCGTCCCTGAAACCCCTTAATTTTCATTGCTCTTGTGGTCAGAAGCTATTATAAACATGACATATACCGGAAGGATAGGAATCAACTTGGGGATATATGCGAGGAATCACCGAATTGATGCAGCTTTTTTGTATAATTAAATCAATCATATAGAGAAACTGAATACATTATTATCATTATTATTAGTTATTTTCATTAGCATTCGCTTACGCCGTTGTTCGATCACAATCCGTGGGAGCGGTTCAGCCACGGGGGTGAATGGCCATTTTTAATGAAATATTGTTCATGTGATATTTTGTTAAAATAATGATTACATAGACATGATAGAGAGATCATCAACATCTATTTCAAAACCTCTTTCGTAAATTTTTGAAGAAGTGTTTTTTTTTGGTTTGTTCTAAAATCATAAAACTGTGATCCCAGGTGTATTCCCATTGAATATATATCGATATTTCAGCTGTTTCTGAACCGATTTTGATCAAATAAAGTTTATTCTGTTATTAAAATTGAAGGATCTTTCAAATTAGATACTCAGTTTTTTTCACTAACTCACAACAAATATTTCTTGAAGCGCCCTCTATACCAAAATCAACTTTCCCATTAATCATCTTTATCTTTTCCATTTTTGTAATAGTATCCATTAATTTCAACTTGAAGTGAGAAATACGTGATATAAGAGTCGTAAACTTCCAACTGAAATTTGTTGGCGAATTTCTCACCATTTCACTTCTAATCTTCCCTCATTCTCAAATATACTGTGCATACCCCAAATTACTAATTTCTACATCAGGGACATCATTTTAAACAGGAATTAAGCGATACCAAGCGATACCAAATCAAACTAAAGGTCATAAGGAAAGTTATATAATCGATCAAACTTGAGTTTCCGAACTGTTTTGAGGGGTTTATATTATGAGTATGTATGAATACACATCCGGACTATTATCCCCTGGATAATTCCCCCCTGGATAATCCCCCCCCCCCCCCCCACGCGGATGATTTCAACCAGGACATTGACGCTTAATATATAATTACCCCCACATGACGATTACCCCCTCAACACAATTACCCCCCGAGAAATTTACCCCAAGACGATGAATCGCAAGACAATTACTTCTCCCCACTCCCGTCTAAATTGTTGTTCTGTAATGTTAGCGTTAATTAACAAATGAATGTGTATGCCCCGGTCTAAGTACCATTCGGATGATTACCATCATGTCAATTTACCTCCGGGTAAATGTCTATTATAAAATGGGCAGAAGAATCCCTGCATTCTGATTGGTCAATTATCGTTTATTCGCAATGTAATTTGTTTTTACTGGCTGCACGCGATATTATCGATATCAACACGATATACACAATATCCATGCCACCGACACCACCGATATCCTAGTTGATCGTGTTAACCTCAAGATGGCGATCGGCGCGGCCCTTCGGCCTTTTCAAAACAAGAATCAAACGCAAATTATGATACAGACGCATTGTGATCTTCATTCCTGTTTAAAAATATCACCGGACTGTGTAGTTGTATCATTTTTATTGTGAGCATTGATATTTCTTCATTCCTGATAGGCGTTATGCCTCTGGTTCATCGTTCTCCGAGTTTGTCTTCATCTTTATGTTCATCGTTTTTAATTTGCACTACAACGTACATTATAAATGCCCTGCCACTCCACACTATGACCATCGTGTCCATGGAATTGATAATGATATTGCCATTGTCATTGCCTTGGCATTGCACTCAAATACAAAAGTCAAATTATTTAAAAATGTATAAATAATTCTTTTAAAATGTGACTATACTATATGGCATCATATTATATAATAACAAAAAATGAAAAAATAAAATCATGCGTGTGGGCATGGCTGGTGGCCTAGCCATGCGTCGGTAATTTCAGCCATGCGTCTGGTAAATTTCAGCCATTGCGTCGGTAAATAAAATGACCGGACGCATAACCGGGAAAAAAGTTTGATTTTCACATTTGTTTGCGCCCATTTTATAAAACAAATGCTGCACAGGCAATTTCATGGATCAGTAAGAATTGAATGCACACTTTTAACTTTGGAAATGTATTCTCAAAATTAAAACTCGTGCATCCAATTCTTACCGAATCCACTCATTGCCTGTGCATCATTTGTATACTGGATACCATGGATACGTATGGATGTTTTTATGTGTATAAATGCCTCATGCCTGATAGAACTGCCTGACTTAGCGTGAAATTGCTTATGCGTATCTATGTGTGTATGTGTGCGTGTGTGTGTGTGTGCGTGCGTATGTGTGTGTGTGTGTTTGCATGTGAGTGTGTGTGTGTGTGTGTGGAGTGTGTGTGTGCTAGTGTACATATTTTACTACTGCGCTCATTAAATGAATAATCATATAATCAGCTTCTTAAATAAAAATGAGGGTAAATGCTCCCAAGGGAGTGGCTAGAGGGAAGGGGTGTGGGAGGTATCCGCTCACGAGCGGAAATACGAAATAATATAGAGAGTGTCATTTACTACATGCATGTAGAGACAGCTATGATCGTTCCCTTTAACCCTATCGGCAAGGGGGCTGAATGAGCCCCCCCCCCCCCCCCCCCTACCATATTTTCCATCACCGCTTCTACAGTTTTTGTTCGATTTTCACCCAATTTTGGTGACTTTTCCTAAAATCTTATTGGCAAACCGTAAACTGAAGAGCATGTTTGCCATTTTTTTGATTTTTTTGTTGTTTTTCTCTTAGTAAACAACTGAAGTTTGGGTTTTTTCCTGTCAAATTTCATAACAATTATTATTAACAGGTTTTCATTAACTTAAATTAATTTCCCTGAGTATTCTTTTGTTTTTGTTTGTTTTTTAAAGACAAAATGGCGCAAAACAATGAAAAAAATAAGAATTATAACATATTCAGGTTTTGATGTATTTTTATGAAATTTGTTAGATATAAATATGCCAATGGGGTTTATCATGATGTCTACAAACATTTAGAAATGACAAACCTTACTTTGGATCAGGTTAACAGGGTAAAAAATTGAAGAATTGCACATATACGCATTATCGTACTGAAATGTGTTTTGCTAAAAAAAAGTTACTCATCTGAAGGTCATCTCGGAGTCCATAATTACTTTGCGGACATAATGACCCCCTTAAACCAATCAAATACCACTAAATGTCATGATCTATGTTCTTGAATATGTAATCTTGCTAAAGATTAAATTTTGCCTACATAAATCAGTCCATCTGGCGAAAACAGCTAGGTAATGTTGGATTTCAAGTTGGATACAAGCTTCTTCATGTGCCAAGAAAGGACAGACCAGGCGGTGGTGTTGGATTATGTTTCCGGACCTCCTTCAATGTTATTATTACAAATAAATGTACACTATAATGCATGTTGGGTGTTAATCAAGTGATATATAAATAAATAGATATTATGATAAGAATGATGGACTATTATTTTAGTATCATGATTAGTTTGGGAAATTATGTATTTGTGGAATATTTTTTATATTTCTTAGTTAGAACTTAAAATGGGAATAGCTCAGAGAAAGGGAGGCTTAACAAAAGAAAAAAACATTATTATTTTGGTAGGTAACACACTTATAATTTAATGAAAACAATATTATTAAGAAGTCAAATTAAAAAGAAACATAACTTGTATGGTAAAGTATTGAAATCAAATCATAATGAAGATGATTTGAACAAATATAGAACGTATAGAAATGTCGTGACTACAGTTTTGAGGAATGCAAAGAGGAAATATTATACTGATTTATTTGAAAATGTATAAATGCGATACAGCGCAAACATGGAAATCAATCATTACGCTATTGCAGAGTGGAAATAGTAAAATAAAAACATCACATGTAGATAAGCTCTGTGTTGATGATAATGGTAATAAGAGAGTTGTAACCTAAGGGAAAGAAATATCAGAAGGCTTTAATGATTTGTTTGTTAATGTTGGGCATAACCATGCTAAATCTAAAAGTGGTAATGATGATGATGTTATTACATTCAAAGATTATCTTAGTGATGGAATAGTTTGATTCTTTTGTTTTGGGAACCAGTTACTCATTATGAGGTGAAGGACTCTTTATTAACTTTGAATGTAAAGAAAGCTTGTGGTTTTGATAATATATCAGCCCGATTGCTAACAGATGCTGGTGATGTAATTGCAAAACCATTAGCTTATATTTATAATCCGTCATTATTGGAATGGTGTGTTTCAGAGGCAATGGAAGTAGCCAAAGTTACACTGATTTTTAAAAAAGGGGATAAAGATGTCTCAGGCAATTTTAGACCTATTTCAGTTTTGCCTCTTTTGGCCAAAATATTTGAGAAATGAGTAAACAAGAGGTTACTTGATTATTTTGAAAAGGAATGATGTTTTGTATAAGCACCAGTATGGTTTTCGTAAACATTATAGTACTAAATTGTCTGTAATTAATTTGGTTAATGATGTGCTTAAATCTAGGTGTATTCCT
This sequence comes from Echinarachnius parma, assembly GCA_037951105.1. NCBI lineage: Eukaryota > Metazoa > Echinodermata > Echinoidea > Clypeasteroida > Echinarachniidae > Echinarachnius > Echinarachnius parma. The sequence continues at coordinate 63,225 of JBAMJV010005422.1, forward strand.
AGATTACCAGAAAGCTTTTGATACAATTGATCATGGAATATTGGTTGGTAAATTAGAAAATTATGGAATAAGGGGCCTGCCTCTTCAGTGGTTTAAAGATTATCTTTATCGTAGATTTAAGTTTGTGAATTATGATGGACATAGCTCATTACGACAGATAATAAAATGTGGCGTTCCTCAGGGTTCCGTGTTGTGGACCTTCCCTGTTTTTGATGTATATAAATGATTTGCCAAACTCAACAAATTATTTAAATTTTTAGACTTTTTGCCGATGGTTCTAACTTGTTTCATACATTTTCCGCCGAGACTGAATTCGATTGATATGGATATAGTTGATGTGCATCTCGATAAGGTGTCCATATGGTGTAAGGTGAATAAACTTACAGTGAATCTCTAAAGGGTGGAATTCTCATCAACAGGCTAAAATAACCAAACGGTTTTTTAACCAAAAGGTTTTTTTAGCACAGTGCTAAAGAAAACCTGCCATTTGGTATTCTCAAGCAACAAGTTAAAAAACGAAAAAGGTTAAATTTAACCTTTTGGTCTGACCAAAAGGTTAATTCAACTGAGCATGCTCAGATCACATCGAATGACCCCAAAACCATTGCGGGGGGTCCTTTCCAGGGCCCCGCCCGCGCGTTTTCTGTTTTACACCCTGGCCTAGGCAATTTCACCAAAGCGTGCCTAAAAACGCGCTGGTAAAGCCAAGACTACGCGCATCAACTCTGCGACTCTGTGATATCGATCTAGCTAAGACAAGTCCAAAGGCGAGGGTGACCATTAATTAGTGGCCGATCTCGATGTGGACAGCGGACTATGACCACGACGATGAGACTAGGAATATTCATCTAGGCGTAGATGAGTAGATCAATACACTCACAGTCATCGTGGTGTGTGAAACTACGATTTTTATTGAGAAAATGGCTAGGCTTTTGTTGATGCATAGCTATAAATTGTATCGCACACAGCAGGCGCTAGTCGCATACATGTATAGCCAGGCTCTAGTCTTGGCTTACCAGCGCGTTTAAGGCACGCTTTGGTGACATTGCCTAGGCCAGGGTGTAAAAACGGAAACGCGCGCCCCGCCCCCCCCCCCCCCAACCCACCCCTTTTCCAGGCAAGGTCAACGAACTGTGTCGATCAGCTGGCTGACTGCGAGCTCGAGTTTCGTGCCTAGCAAAACAAAAAAATCAAAATCTGGTGGTTTATTTCCCGTCTAGAAAACTGTTTAATGGAATATTTCATGTGAAATACAATTTAATCTATCAAATGATTGTCAAAATGGCAAATAATTCCACACAAATACACCGAATTCTGCATCACATCAATGAAGTTACAATATTAGTCCTGTCCCAGTCCCGTACATTACAAAAGCGTGTACAGTTAATTCACGCAAACCCAATGGAACATAAGGGAGTTCGTAGTTACAAATTGCGCATGCGCCAATTTCTGAGACGAAAATTCACTGTACCAAAAACATCGATATTGCCCGTTGTCACATAGACCTTCGTGCAATTATTGTTACATTTGAAACGTGTTTTCACGGGAAATTTGGCTCGAAGTCATGAATGTTTTTCTGAATTAATCATAATGGACATCTCATATACATAAGACTGATTTTTTTAAATTTATTTTTAACATTTATTTTCGGATTTTAACAAAAATGCCAACGTTCGTATCGGGACTTTTATTGAAATCGAAAAAACCTCATACGTAGATTTGTGTGTACTGTTTTCTTTTAAGTGTTGAAAACGGGCAAAGATGTGATTTTTATTCTAACCAAATTTATTTAGCCTGCTTCAAGTTTGAAAATTAAAATGAATGGTTATATTTATTCAATTTTATATATTTTAGGATTAAGGTGAGTTTTTTGGCGTCAGGTCTTTCAAACGTAACGAAACACAAGGAGAATTCACGCACGCACGCGGAAATTCTGCATAGAGCTCTGTACTTTCAATGCGTGCGTCACAGGCTGTGCCGTAAACGTACGCGTAAAGCCTCAATTTTGGTACAATCTTCCGAAAACCCGATGACGTCATACTGCTCCATGGGCTAACTACGAACTGCCTTATTATGTTGTTCTTTGCGGCTACTGTTAATTTGCAGAAAACTAGAACAAATATTTATTTAGGAAAAATTTATTTACTGATTTTGAATAATGTCCAAAACTCCTAAAATAAAGAAATAGCATTCTTGAGCATCGAAGCGTCATCCTAAGAAAAACAAACATCTGATTTAAATAATTCTTAGTTCTATAGTCTATAGTATATCCAACAGTAGATTGACTTTCAAGAAAATACTGCTGAAATTGTGTATACCACGAACTACGGTGGGGATATTGGAAGGTATAGAGTGGAATTTGTACTTACTAACCCTAGGTACCTAAACAATTGTATACAATCAGGAAGGTGCTAAAAACTGCTATCCATGGTTGCCCCGGTGTCTTGTATTATTTGAAAGAGTATGAATATTACGATGAACCATGTATTGTGGTCGTGTGATGCAATTTGACACCCTAGCTTACTTAACATTTATTTCAAAGAAATAATACTCCGCACAAAAAGAAACTGGACACTTATTTAAGACAACATATCTCATATTTTTTAAAGATAAAATATATGTTATTGTATATCAAAATAAAGATAAAATAACCCTCTTCGATATTAGCATATAATCCAGGAGAAATCATTCATGCATGACTTGTCACGGTCAATTAACCACCGCAAGGTCTGTTTTCAAAAATAGCAAATGGAACATCCATTCAACCATTTAAATGTTGACAAGCATGATATAAACGCTATATTCATGACATAGCATAATTATTTCATTACAAATGTGATCTTTTTTAGTTTCTTCTCGATAGAAAAATTGTAAATGAAGACAAATTGTGAACGTTGTAGGTTTTATTTTCTTCCAAATGTAACACAATGGGGAATTCCATGGCTAAGGTTTATTCGTCGAAACTACAGTTTGTGCACTTATTTCAGCATGAAACTTGGTATAAATTTTTGTCATGAATTCTACCGTAGTCCAAAGATCTTCAAAATATGATGTCACCCTTGGTCAACCATTTGGGCAGTCTCTAACATGTCACTTCTTTAGGTAACTATAGTTGAAATTGCAATGGACAAATGAAACAGACAATCTTTATGCCTCAAAAACAGACCAATATGTTGATGTTCTCAGCAGCAGCCTGCAAAGTTTTTCCAGCATTTCCTTCCCCTTTAATCAACATGTTGGACAAGTGCCAGTGGTGAGACACAGATATCACAGTTAGATGATGCACAAGATAGGCGTTGATGTCCCGGTGGTGTCACTAAATATTGACTTGTTACACATGATCGTTTGATTATGAGTAATAAGGGGTCTTTTAGCATGTGCTTGCGGCCATTTTATGAACAGGGTATATACATGTAGTTCAAGTGTATATGTTTATGGAAAATAGAAAAAAGGAAAAAAACTTTCATTATAAAACCCTGGAACATATCTTGGTTTCATCAATTATGAAACATCTTGATACCTATTCCATCCTCTCTCCTTGTCAGCATGGATTCAGAAGAAAATATTCTTGTGAGACACAGTTGTTGTTAGCAGCTCATGACCTTGCTGATTCTTATAGGAAAAAGAAGCAAGTCGACATGATCATGCTAGATTTCTCAAAGGCCTTTGATAAGGTCCCGCACAATCGCCTGATCCTTAAACTTAGACATTATGGTATCCAAGACCATAATCTCATATGGATACAGAACTTCCTCTCCAACCGTGAACAGTCTGTAGTCTTGGAGGGTGTCAAATCCAAGGCCTCCCCTGTTATATCAGGTGTTCCCCAGGGTACCGTCTTGGGCCCTACACTCTTCCTTCTCTATATCAATGACTTGCCTGATCAAACTTCATCAACAACCAGACTATTCGCTGATGATTGTATGCTTTATCGTGAAATCAACAGCAGCGCAGATGCTCGGATGTTGCAGAAAGATCTTGATGTACTTCAGCAGTGGGAAAACACCTGGCTGATGTCATTCAACCCTGGCAAATGTATTGTCATGAGGTTCTGCCCTTCTCGATATCCAGTGAATTACAATTACTATATCCATAACTCCCTTCTTCAAATCTGTGAGTCTGGAAAATACCTTGGAGTCACCTTGTCCAATGATTTCAAATGGTCATCACATATCTCGGCAATCTCTAAGAAAGCCTCCCAACAGCTTGGTTTCATCCGCCGAAATACAAGGTTCCTCCCACAATCCTTCAGAGAGGCGGCTTACAAGTCTCTTGTGCGTCCTCACTTAGAATATTGTTGCAGTGTTTGGGATCCCCATACAATCTCAGAAATCCAGACACTAGAGAGGATACAAAGACAAGCTGCTCGTTATGTCACGGCTGATTATCGAAGAACAAGCAGCGTGTCCGTTATGATCAGCAAGCTAAAATGGCCCAGCCTATCTTCAAGGCGCGCTGTGAGCAGACTCACCATGGTTTATAGAATCATGAATAACCTCGTTGCAATTCCTCCAGATACATTTTTCACTATAAACTCATCTAAAACTAGGAAAAATCACAATATGTGCTTCCAAACATACCGTCCAAGGGGCAATATCGACAAATTTGCATTCGCTCAACGGACTATATTAGAATGGAATAAACTTCCTAGCACAGTGGTTAATGCAGTCTCACTTGATCAATTCAAAGATCTTGTAACAAACCACTATGAATCAACACATTTTGATTAGGCCCACACTCCTCCTTATATCGTGTACACAAGTTAAGTTCATCTTCGAGATAGGCTGCATTATAGCCCTTTGAAGATTATAGAAGAAGAAGAAGAAGAAGATGTTTGCAAAATTTGAAAAAAGGGTTCCTTTTCGTGAAGGGCCACACATAACATTTTATCTGTGTATTGGAAGTCTGATGAAACCGACAGTACTGGTAGAACTGCTGCTGAGTTCTCTCCACTTATTCTCGAATTGTATCCTACGTCTTGCTACTGCTTCTGACACAGCCTTCAACACTCTGCACACAGAAGACTGTGACATCTGGGCCTCATCACCATGCGTCTTCTGGAAGGTGCCTACTGATCAATAATTAAAAAGAAAAGGAAATAAGAAACAATGTCATGGATGGTATTTGGTGAAACTCCATCTCTGATCAATTACAGAAATCATTATCTAGATAAATTTGGTATTTGACATTAAATAATAATAAAGGTTGTAACATCTCACTATTCAATCGGATCACAAGCATAGTTCAAATAACTTCAATCAGTTTATGATGCATTCGACTGAATAACTCACACGGAGTCCAAGACATCTGATACATACTGCACTCAATTCAGCGCACAAAGTGCACATTGTCCACTCCCTGGGGAGTCTGCGGAAAACTGCTGACATGGCTACACAGCTACCTTTCAGGGAGATCAATCAGAGTCGTCATGTCGGGCCAGACTTCAGAAGCGTCGCCAATCAACGCTTCTGTTCCCCAGGGGGTGTATTCTGAAAATCGTCTTATCTTTTGTATTATCTTTTGTCATAAGTCCATAAGATAATACACCACTAAAATTGTCATAAATCGGTATTCTGAAAATTGTCTTAAGGGCATCATATCTTTCCCTGACCACGCCCATTAGTGCTGAGTTAACCAATCAAAATTGTTGTTACAAAATGTTTATATGCCCCCTCAGCCAATCAAAGTGGGTTAAATTGCGTATGCGTCGCATTTTCTTTAAATGCGCGCATCTAACTAGCTTTGCGCACACATAGAATTTTCAATCAAAGTTCAAGAAATTTATATATTTTGGTCAAAGAGTATTTTTGTAAGAATGGGATTTTCATATGGTTAGATTTTCAATGGAATTTTCTCCCCCTGACTCTTATTTTCTAACTTTTTCGCACGTACACACACCTATACACACAACAAACATAGGGAGCTCTTTAAAATCTCAAATAATTGTCTTTCAATATGTTTAAACAAGATATAACAAAAGGAAAATACTGCCCCATAGCTGTCTCGGCATATGGGTAGAATTTATGATAATTTCATGATGAGATAAAAGATAAGAGAGTTTTCAGAATACACATTTTCCACCTCTGCTTGCGCGAACGCGCTTATCAATAATGCGTGGCAAGGCGCGCCAGCTAATAGAGGTTAACAAACTTTCAGAGATAATACAAAAGATATGAGAGTCTTCAGAATACCGGTTTTGTCATAAGCCTAAGATAATACGATATTAGGGAAAAGACGATTTTCAGAATACACCCCCAGGGATCCATTCTCGGGCCTCTACTATTCTCTATCTACATTGACGATATTGTTGACATGTGCGAGAATGAACTATATCTATATGCAGATGACTCGACACTGTTTGCTCCCATCCACTCACATAAGGACATCAACGTTGTTGCTGCCAGTCTAAACAAGGATCTTGCCAAGATGAAAGCATGGGCTGACAAATGGAAGGTCACCTTTGAGCCAACAAAGTGCAAGACAATGACAATATCAAGAATACGAACTCCATCAAAACTGAACATCTATCTCGGGGACTGTCAGCTGGACGCGAATGACCAACTTGATATTCTAGGAGTCACGTTTGACTGCAAGCTCTCTTGGTCCAAACACATTTCAGCTGTCGCCACCAGAGCTGGACAGAAACTTGGAGCTTTGAGGAGAGTTGCTGGCAAGCTAGACACTACAGGCAGATCTACTGTCTACAAGTCACAAGTCAGGAGCATTATGGAGTACGCCTGCCTATGCTGGACAAACGCCCCACCAACCACTCTCAGCCAACTCGACAACATCCAGAAGAAAGCTCTCAAAATAAAAGGAATTGATGAGACCACTGCACGCAACATATTCTCCATCCCTAGCCTGTCCCACCGACGACAGAATGCTGCAGTGTCAACACTCTACAAAATGCACACTAGAATCTGCCCACAAGACCTGGCTGATATGCTTCCTCCTCCTCTGGATAGACGGCGTGTGACTAGGTACAGCACATCCTTGCCAGACCACGCACTCACCATTCCTGATGCTCGAACATACACTCTGGATAGAAGTTTTATTCACGCGGCTGTTCGAACATGGAACACTCTTCCAGATCATATTGTTGGCAACATAATAACCATTGGCCTTCAATCATTTAAAGGCCGTGTGCATGTTCACCTCCTGTTAAAGAAGTTTTTAGTATTGATATATATATATATATATATATATATAGGGGAAGAAGGGCTGCTGGTGAGGCGTAGCAAGCTACGCCTCACCAGCAGCCCTTCTTTCTACTTAATATGTTCACTACTGGTATCCAAACGTGTACGTGGGTTAAAGCACTCTTCGCTTTATTTATATATATATATATATATATATAAAAAAATTGCAAGGAGTAATCATAAATGATTGAGAAGGAAGAATAATAGTAGGCGTAGCTAAGTAAGCAATGTTCCTCCTTTTAATCCACCAAATGAAAAAAGGCACTGGTCGAAAAATTGGTCTCCGCCAGGACTCGAACCTGGGTCTCCGGCTTGGAACGCCGATGCCTTAACCACTAGGCCACGGGGACCGTGTGATTAAAGACAGATCCAGTTCAGGTCATTGACAAGCCAATCTCTCGGCCCTTTGTACTCAAGTATTCATGGGGAAGGAGTTACGAACAAAGCAAGCCGCCTTTACTTCAGCTGGATCACAATAGAGTGATTCAAGTATTAGTTAGAACATATATATATAAGCGAGAAGTAAACTAATACATACAGCTTCGGTTTCTTCCAATATATAAATAATTGCAAGGAGTAATCATAAATGATTGAGAAGGAAGAATAATAGTAGGCGTAGCTTAATAAGCAATGTTCCTCATTTTAATCCACCAAATGAAAAAAGGCACTGGTCGAAAAATTGGTCTCCGCCAGGACTCGAACCTGGGTCTCCGGCTTGGAACGCCGATGCCTTAACCACTAGGCCACGGGGACCGTGTGATTAAAGACAGATCCAGTTCAGGTCATTGACAAGCCAATCTCTCGGCCCTTTGTACTCAAGTATTCATGGGGAAGGAGTTACGAACAAAGCAAGCCGCCTTTACTTCAGCTGGATCACAATAGAGTGATTCAAGTATTAGTTAGAACATATATATATAAGCGAGAAGTAAACTAATACATACAGCTTCGGTTTCTTCCAATATATAAATAATTGCAAGGAGTAATCATAAATGATTGAGAAGGAAGAATAATAGTAGGCGTAGCTTAATAAGCAATGTTCCTTCTTTTAATCCACCAAATGAAAAAAGGCACTGGTCGAAAAATTGGTCTCCGCCAGGACTCGAACCTGGGTCTCCGGCTTGGAACGCCGATGCCTTAACCACTAGGCCACGGGGACCGTGTGATTAAAGGCAGATCCAGTTCAGGTCATTGACAAGCCAATCTCTCGGCCCTTTGTACTCAAGTATTCATGGGGAAGGAGTTACGAACAAAGCAAGCCGCCTTTACTTCAGCTGGATCACAATAGAGTGATTCAAGTATTAGTTAGAACATATATAAGCGAGAAGTAAACTAATACATACAGCTTCGGTTTCTTCCAATATATAAATAATTGCAAGGAGTAATCATAAATGATTGAGAATGAAGAATAATAGTAGGCGTAGCTTAATAAGCAATGTTCCTCCTTTTAATCCACCAAATGAAAAAAGGCACTGGTCGAAAAATTGGTCTCCGCCAGGACTCGAACCTGGGTCTCCGGCTTGGAACGCCGATGCCTTAACCACTAGGCCACGGGGACCGTGTGATTAAAGACAGATCCAGTTCAGGTCATTGACAAGCCAATCTCTCGGCCCTGAACTGGATCTGTCTTTAATCACACGGTCCCCGTGGCCTAGTGGTTAAGGCATCGGCGTTCCAAGCCGGAGACCCAGGTTCGAGTCCTGGCGGAGACCAATTTTTCGACCAGTGCCTTTTTTCATTTGGTGGATTAAAAGGAGGAACATTGCTTATTAAGCTACGCCTACTATTATTCTTCCTTCTCAATCATTTATGATTACTCCTTGCAATTATTTATATATTGGAAGAAACCGAAGCTGTATGTATTAGTTTACTTCTCGCTTATATATATATGTTCTAACTAATACTTGAATCACTCTATTGTGATCCAGCTGAAGTAAAGGCGGCTTGCTTTGTTCGTAACTCCTTCCCCATGAATACTTGAGTACAAAGGGCCGAGAGATTGGCTTGTCAATGACCTGAACTGGATCTGCCTTTAATCACACGGTCCCCGTGGCCTAGTGGTTAAGGCATCGGCGTTCCAAGCCGGAGACCCAGGTTCGAGTCCTGGCGGAGACCAATTTTTCGACCAGTGCCTTTTTTCATTTGGTGGATTAAAAGGAGGAACATTGCTTATTAAGCTACGCCTACTATTATTCTTCCTTCTCAATCATTTATGATTACTCCTTGCAATTATTTATATATTGGAAGAAACCGAAGCTGTATGTATTAGTTTACTTCTCGCTTATATATATATGTTCTAACTAATACTTGAATCACTCTATTGTGATCCAGCTGAAGTAAAGGCGGCTTGCTTTGTTCGTAACTCCTTCCCCATGAATACTTGAGTACAAAGGGCCGAGAGATTGGCTTGTCAATGACCTGAACTGGATCTGTCTTTAATCACACGGTCCCCGTGGCCTAGTGGTTAAGGCATCGGCGTTCCAAGCCGGAGACCCAGGTTCGAGTCCTGGCGGAGACCAATTTTTCGACCAGTGCCTTTTTTCATTTGGTGGATTAAAAGGAGGAACATTGCTTATTAAAGGTACTTCAGATTCGTCAAATCAGATGCGCGGCGCCATCTTAAGTACACGTTGCGCACGGTGCGTGATGCACGTTAGCTCAGTGTCATGCGGTGCGCGCAAACTGGCCCAGTTCAAAATGGCGACCCGCTGTGTAGCATCCCCACGCTTGATGCCCTTTAAGCTACGCCTACTATTATTCTTCCTTCTCAATCATTTATGATTACTCCTTGCAATTATTTATATATTGGAAGAAACCGAAGCTGTATGTATTAGTTTACTTCTCGCTTATATATATATATATATATATATATATATATAAGCGAAAGGTGAACTAAAAAACAAACTTGCTATAGAGAAGTGTGCACCATACCGGTTGCCCTCTCAATCTGCTCTCTGCTTTTCGCCTTGTTTTATGAATTTCTGCTGTAGCTGTTTCTTCATATGTTGATTGTTTGTTATATTCAACTTTCTGGATGCTACTGACCAGTTCTGGGACTGTAAATTTCAGTATTGCTCGAGCTTTACAGGAAACTAGATTTTGGAACTCCTTGCCTCTAATATACTACATTTAGTATATGGACTCCATGTTTTCATCACAGGCCCTATCTTGTTCACTCAACTATGTCAATGGATCAATTGGCAGACATTGACAATCCTGTTCATTCAGCCACTTAAATGATCAATTGTCTGTGAACAATATGGCTTGGACATCATCACTTAACCTTTGGCTGGTCCTGATTTTGTCCTTTGCACATCCATACAATGGAAATCTCCAAGTCTATTATCCAGGAGATATACTCAGTCAATGCAGCAGTGAATGGCAGGGGCCTATATATGTGGCAAAATACAGTGGGTCTCGTACAGCCTATTATGCCAATTCAGACGCGACATTTCAGGCTTCACTCTTAAAATGTGGTGACATTTGCCCCAATCCTGGACCGGACAGCATTAATCACAATAAAAGTACACATGATGAATGGATGCAGCGTCGTATGGCGTATCATAGTTCTCAATTGCGGGGGATGCAAACATGCGATGGAAACAGTATTTTAGTTATTTAACTAAAGATGTTGGAGGAATGTTGATATTTTATAATAATGCAACCAATAACCATAGGTATATCGGTATTAGTATTACCAGCATTTTATACAGATATGTTGGACGTTCGGATGGCCACGAAAATGTTTTTGTTAAAAAAAAACACATTATTTATAATAATATATTTGTTTATATTGATGGTCATGTTCCTTTCGATGAACAACTATTTTAAAAATATATTTATAAGTTGCATCATATTGTTGATGGGGAAGGCAATATAAATCAAATGAGGAATTTCAAAGAAAGGGTTTAAATACTTTAAAAATTATTAAAAATACAACATATTTTTCTTGGCATCCCCCCTTCATGGAAACCATTTAAAAATAAAAATACCCACTAAAATATAGATAGGGAATTAGATATGTATTTTTTCATTTTTGAAAAGGTATTAGATCAAATAACCTCAAAATTATATATGCATTTTTTATTAAATAAGAGAGTAAAAAAATCCATTGCAGAACGAAATTTAGAACAGATTTATAATATTAATGGGAAAGATATACAATTAATATTTTTAAGACTAAGAAAATGCACTTTGAATAGTACGCTTAGAGAATTTCAATTTAAAATGCTTTATAATATTATATATACTAAATTACATTTATATACATTTGAAATGGTTATTAGTAATTTATGTTCTTTTTGTGGTAAATATGAAGAAACTTATGAGCATTTATTTTGTCTTTGTGAGAAAGTAAAACCAATCTGGGAAGACTGTGGGAATTTATTAAATTTTTTAGAGATAAAAAATATAGATTGGAAAGGTATCCATGTAGGAATAGTTGAGTTAAACATAGGGAAGGAACAGTTTTCAAATCATATAATAATTTTGATAAAATATATGATATTTATTAATAGTAAAAATTTAAATAAACCACCAACTCCTTTGGAAATTAAGAAAAGATTACTAGAAAATAGAGAGGAGAAGAAGAAAGAAGAAATGAAGTAAACATGACTGGCATAATGGCCGAAATCCTCACAAGATGGTATACGTATTTTGGTGTAGGCATGTTATCTGTGGATGTATGTGTGGGTGTTTGTGCACGCGTGTGTCTGTGTGTATGTAAGTGTTTGTATGTGGTTTTTCTATGGGGGAGGGTGCAATGATTTGTCCCCTTCTATTTCCCCTTATTTTATTTTAAATATACATAATGCTTTCTTCATTAATGCTGATCAGTATTGTCAATTATTTTGTAATAATTTAAAATGGTCATATACCTTTATCAGATGTAAAAGTTAATTTGTATTTGATCTGAATGTAAAATCAAATGCTGTACATTATGTAAATCTGCTGATTATTTCATGTATTGATTACTTTGTTATTGTTTGTATGTAATGAATGAAGAAAATAAATACCATTGAAAACACACAAGAAAATTGTACAACTTGACCTGCTAGACATGTGTGCCAAATATGAAAGTGGTCGATCAAATAATGTAGGATTGAGCCCCCCCCCCCCCCCCCCCCCCATTGGGCCTGGGAACGCCAAAATAGCTTGGGCTTGAAAGGGTTAAGGGAATATATCCGGTTTTTGTAGCGCCACCAACAGGGCAGCACGATTTTCATAATCGCTCTCTAAATTGTTGAATATTTTTACTGTTATTGCGAGTTTTTTTACCGAACTATGTTACATTCAACGGCAAAGGTTGATTGTTCTGAAGTTTAGAGTAAATTTCATTAATTTATGGTGTGAAGTATCCCAGGTAGCAAGCCAACGTTGGACCAACGTCGGAAACTTGCAAACTCGTTGGAACTCGTTGGACGTTGGACAATCTCGTTGGATCAACGTTGGACCAACATCGGTAACTCGCAGTGAAAAAGAAGTTGGACAATCTCGTTGGACCAACGTTGGACCAACATCGGTAACTCGCAGTGAAATGTACGTTGGACAATCTCGTTGGACCAACGTTGGATCAACATCGTTAACTCGCAGTGAAATAGACGTTGGACAATTTCGTTGGACTAACGTTGGATCAACATCGGTAACTCGCAGTGAAAAAGACGTTGGACAATCTCGTTGGACCAACGTTGGACCAACATCGGTAACTCGCAGTGAAAAAGACGTTGGACAATCTTGTTGGACCAACATTGGACCAACATCGGTAACTCGCAGTGAAATGGACGTTGGACAATCTTGTTGGACCAACGTTGGATCAACATCGGTAACTCGCAGTGAAAAAGACGTTGGACAATCTCGTTAGACCAACATCGGTAACTCGCAGTGAAATGGACGTTGTACAATCTTGTTGGACCAACGTTGGACCAACATCGGTAACTCGCAGTGAAATGGACGTTGGACAATCTCGTTGCACCAACGTTGCACCAACATCGGTAACTTGCAGTGAAATAGTCGTTGGACAATCTCGTTGGACCAACGTTGGATCAACATCGGTAACTCGCAGTGAAAAAGACGTTGGACAATCTCGTTGGACCAACGTTGGACCAACATCAGTAACTCGCAGTGAAAAAGACGTTGGACAATCTCGTTAGCCCAACGTTGGACCAACATCGGTAATTCGCAGTGAAATGGACGTTGTACAATCTTGTTGGACCAACGTTGGACCAACATCGGTAACTCGCAGTGAAGAAGACGTTGGATAATCTCGTTGGACCAACGTTGGACCAACATCGGTAACTCGCAGTGAAATGGACGTTGGACAATCTCGTTGGACCAACGGTGGACCAACATCGGTAACTCGCAGTGAAATTGACGTTGGACAATCTCGTTGGAGCAACGCTGGACCAACATCGGTAACTCGCAGTGAAAAAGACGTTGGACAATCTTGTTGGACCAACGTTGGATCAACATCGGTACCTCGCAGTGAAAAAGACGTTGGACAATCTCGTTGGACCAACGTTGGATCAACATCGGTAATTCGCAGTGAAAAAGACGTTGGACGATCTCGTTGGATCAACATCGGTAACTCACAGTGAAAAAGACGTTGGACAATCTCGTTAGACCAACAGTAATGAGTGGACTCAAGTAGAATTACAATCATAAATAGAAGTGCGCCATCCCCGGCGAATTACCATATAGGATCGATATGTATATTATCGGGTGTCAAGAAACCATGTATGATTTGGGCCATCGATCTACAAGCAGTTAATAAAGTAAGCTTTCAACTATACTCGTGTGCCTACTTGTATCATGGTGTCTGAAGTGAAAGTGACTGTATGTCTGATTCGATTCGCCATGACCTGTGTTGTAGAAATGCTAATTTGAATCCATTTTGGGAGGCGAGCTTCACGGTTGATGTGTGACCGGATATACCATCCAGAAAACGCTTTATTGAGAACTGTACTGTTCGTTATCAACGGTGCATAGCTAGTAGGAAGAAAGAGCTCCAGTAGAGGCAGAAGCGATACTATGACCAGGGTGCCAAGTCGCTGCCGGTGTTGAAGTCTGGAGAACGTGTGTATTACCAAGTGGGAAAAGAATGGAAACCTGGCGTAGTGACAACTCAAGATTCAACGCCCCGCTCGTACCACATCCAGAGTGAGAAAGGTGGGCGGTATCGCCGGAACAGACATCATCTAAAGAAGCGTCGCGCACCTGAAGGTAACATCCATGTTCCAGTAAACGAGGAAACGGAGGTCCCAGAAGCGTGCTGGAGTGAGGTGAAGCCGCCCTCGCAAGAACGTGACAGGCGCTACCCACTTCGACGTCTCAGACCCCCGGATAGATTATATTTGTGATAGAGATGAATACCATTTAGGGCAGAATAATCCCTTGGTATCATCTAGGCGTTGGTACGTAGTCCACCCTGGCACTAGCACGTTAAACCATTTTGCCTTAAGGTAAATGTCGGTCTTACATAGGGGATGACAACCGTACGAAAGGGGCAGAATAATCCCCTGGTTCCATCTTCTGGGTGTCGGGTAGTCTACCCTGACACTCAAGTTTGTAATTTACCAGTATTTATGATTGTTATGCCAGAGTTACACATGGCATTTCGCCTACTTGTATTATATTACAACACCAACGATGGATCAACATCGGTAACTCAAAGTGAAATGGAGGTTGGACAATCTCGTTAGAGCAACGTTGGATCGACATCGGTAACCCACAGTGAAACGTTCGTTAATCCAACGAGAATCCAACATTTCACATCTGTTGTTCACTACATGTAGCTGTTATGTTAGAAAAGGTAATTTTTTTACTCGTAGCACAGGTGGTCAAAACCCCCTTGCATAATAAAAGGATTTAAAATTAGCTGCTGAAAGCAGGATGTATGCCATCGTTGGATCAACGTTGGTTCAACGTTGGATGAACGTTGGTTATTATTCATGAATATTCATGAGTGGTTATCATTGACTGCAAAAAGCATTAATAATCATGTTATTTGATTGTTCAGAATGAATCCAATGTTATTATTTACTCATTATTTGAAATATATGTAAGTTATTTATCTACAAAAATATTCTAAAGGTTTGTTTCCATGATGTATTTGTGTAAATTCTTAAAACTTTATCCAAACATTCAACTTTATCGAAATACCAACCATCAAACAAATATTAACACAGAAGCTAGGTTATATAAAGCTGAGTGGATGATGTAGATGTAGTGAGTGTAGGAATAGGAATAGGACTATATGGATAGGAATAGGACTAGGAATAGGGTTAGGGTTAGTCTTAGGTAAAGGGAAAGCTAGGATAGGATGTTCTAGATATCACCAATAGGCGTGTCATATGAATATTAATTTAATTTTTTTAGTACGGTGAGACGTTGGTCCAATGTTGGACCAACGTTGGACCAACGTTGGATCAACGTTGGACCAACGTTGGACCAACGTTGGAGAAATGTTGGTGAATTACGCTGGACCAACGTTGGATGCTTGTTGGAGACATGTTGGATGCTTGTTGGAGACATGTTGGATGCTTGTTGGATGAGTGTTGGAGACATGTTGGATGCTTGTTGGAAATATGGTGGATGCTTGTTGGACACATGTTGCTTTGACGTTGGATCAACGTTTGCGTACGCCCAACCAACGCTGCTCCAACGTTGGCGGATACAAAATACCAACCTTGGATCAACGTTGGAAAAGCGTTGGTCCAACGTTGACAAATGACAACTTTCCAACGATGGACCAACGTTGATCCAACGTTGGTATTTTGTTTTCGCCAACGTTGGAGCAGCGTTGTTTGGGCGTACGCAAGCAACGTTGGTCCAACGTTGCCGGACAACGTTGGACCAACGTTGCCGAAAAAATTGGACAACGTTGGTCCAACGTTGGACCAACGTTGGCTTGCTACCTGGGATGTCACCACTAGCCCTTCAAACTGGAGTTATACGCATACGAGACTCTGGGGAAAACTACCCCGCTACACTCGGCTTCGATAAACGCTGAGTTTGCGCTACATTCTCGCCTTGAAACCGACTGGACCTACTCATGCTGATCACAGTCCTACTAATCTGGGCATTCACTGCCCCGATGCCATTCAGCCCGAGCACCATCAACAGAGCCATTGACAAAAGCCGTATTCAGCCTCTTCGATACAGCAAACGACAACTCTTTAGTATCAAACAGAGCATTAGAAAAACTCCTTTGAATCGCGTCGACGATGAATTGTGGAAAGAACTTTGTGACAATAACATCGCTAAACGTCGCAAAAGCAGAGCTGGTGCCAAGTTATGGAAGGCATCGTTGGCTGCCCGACCAAAATCTATCCTCCCTCATGTAACATATGAAGACCGATGTTACCGTACTGCTGACCGCGGGAACAATACACCGAATTTAATCAACATCCAACTTTTCAGAAGACAGCTTTCAAAGGATCAGCGCACACCGTTTGCATTGTGGAATGCCAGGTCCCTGAAGGCTAGAGGGAAAAACACGTCTGTGTGTGACTTTGTCATTCAACATCACATCGATGTATTAGCTGTGACAGAGACTTGGCTGACCAACACCGACAAAGATAATCACACTCTGGCAACGATACGCAAGACACTGCTGAACTACGACATACACCATGTTCCACGAAGAGGATCCACTGGCGGAGGTGTTGGTGTAATCCTCCACAAGGGATTTAACCTTGTTATAAATGAAACACGTCCAGTTTCATCTTTCGAATACATGGACCTGTCAATATCTTCATCATCCTCTCAGCACATCCGCCTGGTTGTTGTATATAGACCTCCGACCAGCAAGAAGAACCGCCACTCTCCTATAGCTTTCTGCCAAGAACTCTCTTCGCTGCTTGAGATCCTGCAAGCTTCCAACCAAACGCTGCTGTATGTTGGTGATTTTAATCTCCATGTAGACAATGAAGACAATGCCAACGCCAAAGTATTCCTTGAACTTTTGGATCTGGTCTGTGTTACCGGTCCAACCCACACCATACACTGGATCTGATTATAATCAGGAAAGACGATCAACTCGTACAAAGCATATCTACAAGCAAGAGTTTACCATCTGATCACTCAGTGCAGTGGCGTAGCGAGGGTCAACGGATAGGGGGGGCACAACTGCGAGGGAGCGGAGCGACCAAGCCCGAGGGCTCGTAGCGCCCGAGGGGGGGAGGGTGTGGGAGGGGGGGTGTCCCCCCCTCCCACGGTAGGGAGCTTTTGCAAATTTTCACTTGAAATAATGCAATCGGGTGCATACCTTGGAAGGAAATTTGATAATACTGAATTAAAGAAATCATCTCCCTCATGATAAAGTATACAAACACAATCGAACCTACGTGTACATGCACACACACCAGACTCAAATACGCTCACGTCGTATATATATCCGTGCTTGTCTATACTTATTGGGGGGAGGGTGTGGGAGGAGGTTTACCCCATCCCACGTGGAGAATTTTTTGAAATTTGTTTTTCAAATATCACTGTAGAAGTATGGTCATTATTGTCTTTTTATTTGTCATTGTATTATAATAGTGAACCTACTCGTAACGTATTTGTAAACGGGAATAGCGCGGAAAGATTGAGCCTTGCATGAGATGGATCCACGTGATCCTGTATACTATATAGAGCCATCGATATAGTGATAGTGATATAGTGATATTGTGAAACTAAGCAAGGGCGTCAACAACTTCTCAAAAGTGGAGGGGAGACGTGGGGGGGAGACAGGGGAGACCGAGTTGGGAAGGGTGTGGGAGGGGTGTCCCCTCCCACAGTAGGGAGCTTTTGTATTTTGGGGCGTGAAATTGTGCGATTTGGTGCACACCTAAGACAGAAATTTCACGTAATATGAAGTATATAAGTATGGAACCAAACATACATAATGACAAAGGAGGGGGACAATCTCCTCCACTTTCAAATGTGGGGTGACATGATATTCCAATATGATTTGCGTTCAGCGCATATGGACCGAATTTACTGAAATATATATTATTTCAGATTATTTTATTTCTCTGACGGTGTGCTATAGATGAGGGTTTAATAAACTTCGTTTGAGGTGTGCGTTTGAGAAATTACACTGCCCAACACAGTTCGAAAGGTGAGTTCAAGCAAACCGAAATTAAACTTGCAATATGAGAAACAGTATGCGCGCGAAGCGCCCGGCAAAAAACGAGATTTACAGTCCTTTTCAAACAAAAAACAAACAGCTTTTTTGAAGATTAATTATTGATAAATGTGTCTTTCCCCTCTTTGGCATTATATCACTCGATTTTTTTCTTCCTCATTTTCGGAATTATTGGGGTGGGGGGCGAAATGATATGCTCGCCTCCAATATTTTCGTTGGGGGGCGACCGCACCCCTGCCCCCCAGGATCGACGCCATGGGAGGGGGTGTTCCCCTCCCACTGTAGTGAGCTTTTGCAAATTTGGGGCTTTAAATTGTGCGATTTGGCGCATACGCGAGACCAAAATATATGATTCGTAGTTCAAGCTATAGAATCAAACATACATAATGTATGCATATTAAAAAGTGGGAGGAACAATCACCTCCACTTTCAAATGTATGGGGAGGGGCATGTCCCCCCGTCCCCGTCCCCGTCCCCTGCCTGTTGTCGCGTGACTAGACACATGACACGGGTCCCTTGAGCTAGTTTCAGTAGGCCTATGCTTAACTGATGCAGATGTCGACTCTGGAGAAGATGACTGGTGCTCCTTCAATCATGATCATCAACAATATGCCTAGATATGCATCATGAATTAATGGAACGGGTGCATTTGGAGTGAAGAAATTAGTAAAGGATGTTTGTCTTTATACCTAGACATTTAGGACTACGTAGTGCAGCTATGCGCCTTTATAGCCTGCATGAAGGCGTCAAATGGTCAAAATTATCTATAAAAGCGGGAGGCAGATTCAAGATCCTAAAAAGGCCCTTGGTATGATGGACGATTTACCATGCGCTAGGAAGTTTGTTAGGCCTATACGCGCTCGCTATGTCTTCTGAAGCGGTGAGCGTCGATCCTCGCGCACGGGACTGAAAATTTGTACATAAGGCGCTTTATTGGAAGGATTCTTCAAACTGATATACGTGCGCTATTGCTATTACTAGGGAACGACCGTTATGTTCTTCTTTATTATCGTTGATAACATTATTATCATCACACAATTAATAAACATGATAATAATGAATGATATAGACACATTTGGCTAATGTCGGGTCGTCATTTTTTTTTTGTTTTGGCCAAACGATTGGGGGGGGGGGGGGGGGCACGTGCCCCCCGTGCCCCCCGTAGCTACGCCACTGACTCAGTGGTATCCTGCGATCTTCAGTTGGAGCGCCCGCCCCCTCTACAGCAACGCATCAAGTCCCGATCTATGAAAACCATGGACATCTGTTCATTTCAGAACGACTTAGAAGCATCCAACGTAGTTTCCAACCCTCCTGGTGAACTTCGCGATTTTAATTCAATGTTCAACGACGAACTACGTTCCCTTCTTGACTATCATGCTCCGGAAGTATGATCCGGAAGTTTGAAAGCAGCGTCATCGTCATCTTGTGATCTTGATCCGCTTCCCACTAGACTATTGAAGCAGTGCATAGAAATACTAGCTCCTGCCATCACAAAGCTCGTCAATTTAAGCCTACAAACAGGTGAAGTTCCCTCATCCCTCAAGGAAGCTCTAATAGTACCCAAGCTGAAAAAACCCGGTTTGTCTTCAGAACTTTCGGCCTATCTCAAACATCCCTTTTCTCTCAAAGGTAACTGAGAAGTCGGTAGTCTCGCAACTTCAATCATATCTAGAGCACAATAATCTACAGTCACCAACGCAATCGGCGTATCGGAGAAACCACAGCGTCGAGGCAGCCCTTCTCCGTGTCCACAACGAGTGTCTTCGTGCCCTGGATGCACATGAAGAGGTGATCCTCATCCTCCTGGATTTCACAGCGGCGTTTGACACCGTGGACCATGGCATACTGCACCAACGTCTCCAGGATCGCTTTGGAATATCGGAAATTGTCCTTCAATGGATAAGGTCGTACTTGACTGGAAGAAACCATGCTTTGAAAATCAAAGAGTTCACTTCCAGTCTAATTCAAAGCGATACATGCGGTGTACCGCAAGGGTCTGTGATTGGCCCACTGCTGTTTACACTATATACCTCACCAATTCATGACATCATTGCGGCTCATCAATTGAAATCCATGATCTACGCTGACGATACACAGGTATACGTCACTTTCAAACCATTCGAACGTGCCACGTCAGTTACCAGCGTAAACGCGTGCATCAGAGACATCAGATCCTAGTCTGCTCAGAATAAACTAAAGATAAATGATGACAAAACTGAAGTCTTGCACCTGTCTCCCAAATTCCTTGCCACGCCGTCAACACGTGCCTCCATTACTGTTGGTGAGTCTGTCATCGAAGCCAATACTGAAGCCATAAACCTTGGGGTAATCTTCGATGAACACGCTAGCATGAAATCCCACGTAGCAAATGTATGTCGCTCTGCCATGTCATCAATACGGAAAATCGGTCACATCCGCAACTGCCTTGACCGAAAATCCACACTCACTCTCATACATGCATTCGTCACTTCTAGATTAGACAACGCCCTTCTTACCAACCTCCCAGCAAACGACATCAATAATTTACAACGCATCCAGAACATTGCAGCAAGAATAACTGAACGAGCTACTTCCCGGACCTCCACCACATCCATACTATCCAATCTACACTGGCTTCCCATCAACAAGCGGACACAATTCAAAGTACTACTCCTAACCTTCAAAGCACTTCATGACATGGCACCACAACATATCTCTGCACTCCTCCACCCATACGCCCCATCCCACTCCCTACGATCTCAGTCCCAGAAACTTCTTCAAGTTCCAAGAGCACACACACAACACTATGGTCAACGCGCCTTCAGCATCTCAGCACCAACCCTGTGGAATCCCATCCCATCCAACATCCGTGCCGCACCAAGCCTGGACACTTTCAAGAGACTATTAAAAACCCAACTATTTAAGAATTAAATTTGTCTTCATTTTTCAATTAGATATGGATAATGATTCAATAATGATGTGTATAATTATGTGTATTTAAAATCTGATATATGTTTATAATACTGTTGTAACTGTAATTTGTTGTAATGTTAAGCGCATAGAGATGTTATTTCATATAATGCGCTATATAAATGTAAATTATTATTATTATTATTATCCCCGTGTTCCACAGGATTTATGAAAACACGTATGTAAGAGAAGGAAAGACGGTTTTTTTTATGCATGTCGGAAAAACCTTTACACGCTGTCATTCCCTCCACAGTATTGTTTAGCATTATTTGTCATGTAGGCAATTGGAAAATGGAGCAAAGAATGGCAATGAAGAAAAGATAACCAAGGAACATTAAATTACTAAATTAATACCAGTGGCGGAGTTAAGGGGGGTACGGGGCCTGTGTCTTCTCAAAACATAAAACATACAAAACGTGTGCCCCCCCCCCAAATGTGTGTGCCGCTCCCCCCCCCCCCCCCCCCTCCCACGCAATAAGGCCGCGGAACACCTTACTGCATTTTACCCGCCATACCATTAGTGCAGTTTAGGTTATAAGGACCTACATTATGGTAGATGTAGCGTTCTGAAATATTATTCGCGGGAAAAAAACAATTTATCTAACGGCTGTACTGCTATTTTGACGGGTTATCGGGTTTTTAGTGTTGCCCCTCCAGAACATAATTATTGGCACAAAATATGAAAATCTAATATATACTAAAATATACTAAATCACTTAAATATCAAACTGGCAGGTTGAATGTACCCTATCACCTACCTTGAACTTATTTGTAATGTTAGTAATTTAAAGAAGGAAATAAACTTATATTGTATATCGCTTGTTTACATTATGTTTATGTTTACTCAGGGTTTATATTCACTTGATCTAATACCACTTGGTCTAATCATCAGTTCGTCTAACTCCACTTCGGCTAAACCCATTTGGTCTAATCATCACTAGGTCTAATGCCCATTTAGGCAATTGCCGTTTCGTCTAATCACCAAATGGGCAAATTGTCAATTCGTCTACTTTTTTTTCTTCCTCGTTTCGTCTATTATCACTTCGTCTAATACCAGTTCGTCTAATTCTCAGTTAGGCTACTCTTCACTTGGTCTATATACAATTCGTCTAATTACCGTTTTGTCTATAACCATTTGGTCTACTATCCATTTAGTCTATTACCATTTGGTCTATTATCATTTCGTCTAATACCAATAGGTCTATTTTCCACTTGGTCTAAAAGCAGTTCGTCTAATGCCATTTCGTCTAAACACTTTTTCGGCTAATGACCATTTAGTCTAAAAAGTATGAAAGATTCCATAGGGCTGTAATTATAGCTCTACGGATATTTTGCGGTACAACTACAAGCAATCATTTATCTCGTATGTCAAAACAAAGCGGTATACCCCCCCCCCCCCCCCCCCCTCTCCCCGCATGTATATAGCACAAGCGGCATTTCAAGGCATCAATAGTCTTACAAATATCTACAACAGTCTCAATAGAAAAAGAAAAGAAAATACTTTGGCAAGTAGTTTGTCACCTATCTTTCAATGGCAATATTAAGCTTGCCACTGTTTAAGCTTTAATGCTTTAATAAAGACAATTTATCAAACAAGTTTCATAAGCAACATTTGGCACGCAAAAAACGATGTCTGCTAGCAGGGTTCATTTGACTACAGAGAGGAGCAAACATGATTCACAGGTTAATATAAAGATATTTCACACACATTTATAAATTATAGGGTAACATTATGCTTTCACAAAATATAATTGTATTACACTTGTTATTTATTGGTAATTTTAACTTGTCTAGTTTCGTACGGGTGCATAGGATCTAACATGGGTAAAGACACTTCTTGAACAGGGGCCGCGGAACAGGGGCCGCGGAACCGGGTGGGGGCTGGGGGTGCAGCCCCCACTTCTTTTGGCTAAAAACAAAGAAATACATAAACATAAAATAACACACTATATAACAATTCAAATGTGGTCAGCCCTCCTCTTTCAAAACCTTCCTGCGACCTCTGTTGAACTTAGTGGACGATGCAAACTATTACTAACACTGAATTACAATTATCAAACTTTACACCAACGTAACATTAGACCTTTAGACCAAATGGTCATTAGACTAAATGGGCATTAGACCATGTGGTCATTAGCCCAAGTGGGACATTAGCCCAAGTGGGAGTAGCCAACTGTCAATTAAACCAAACGGGAAGTTGATGAAATGGTGATTAGACCAAGTGATGAACTGCCCATCTGGATATAGCCGAAGTGGGTGTAGCCCAAATGAGTATTAGACGTAGTGGTATTAGACGAACTGGTAAATAGTCGAAGTGATATTAGACGAATCGAATAGTAGACAATCTGGTGATTAGACGAACTGGCATTAGACTAAGTGGGTTTGGACCAATTGGATATTAGACAATAAGGGTATAGCCCAAATGTTTTTTTAGACGAACCGGCTAATGGACCAAGTGGTTGTAGACGAAATGGGTTTAGACCATGTAGGATTAGACGAAGTGGATATTAGACGAAGCAGGTTTAGACCAAGTGGGGGATTACATTACTCAGTGATAACATGATAGTATTTTGATCGCAACTCACATGTGCAATATGTTTATTATTACTACTCTGTTTAAATAAGTACAATCACCAACATTATCGCTAATAGGCATCATCATCATCATCAATGTGATCATCATCATCACCATCATCATCACCATCCTCATCATCCTCATCATCATCATCTTCATCAATGTTATCATCTTCACTACCATTATCATCATCATCAATGTCATCGCAACCATCACCATCATCATCAATGTCATCATCACCGTCATCATCATCGTCAATGACATTACCATCACCAAAAACACAAACATTATCTGCATCATATTAATTATTTCCATTCTTAACATTTACATAAAGTATGATACATGTGTAAACAATCAATTTCGTAGTAATTTGAAGAAACAAGAATTGTGATTATCTTGTCACGTATTATTATTATTATAATAGTTAAAATGTTTAATTTTTATATAACCCACAGAATGAATAATTAATTTACATAATAGCAGATTTACTCTTTTGTAAAATATTGTATATAATATAACTGCCCAAATTGCATTCTTTATGATGAATAATATTGATAAAATAATATAGAACATAGAATATATATATGTGCACAGTTATTCATATGATTAATATTAGAAAAGTCATTTTCCTTTTTCCTATAATGATATGTAAGATAAACTTCGAGACTGGCACATGTGATAACTGAATTATCCTGGATACTAAACCATTATAATTATATTAAAGGTTATCCCGGCCAATTACCTACATAACGCGCCCAAATTCGTTTATGTGCATACAAATTTGTGCAATTTCCGTGGAGGACGGAGTCGCTTTGGTCATTCAAATTCATATTCCGAGGCAGAAATCAGGCCGAAGACTGCTGAAGATGAATTTGAATGACCAATAACGAAATTCAGCGCCGATCGGTTACATTTGAATGACGTAAGTGTAAAATTGGTTGCTCTCTTTCGTAATATGAATGACTTAAACAAAACGAATTTGAATGATGATATGTCGATCCTAGCGCGTATTAGGCGAAATTGAATGCTGCTGATATGAAATTGCAAGATAAAATAGCGTAATTGAAAGGGAAAACCTATACTATGATATTTGTAATGCAAGGATCGGTTGTTTCGCGATGATGTGTGCAACAGGGCGGGATAGGGGTGGGGGTTGAACGACAGAGTCTCTTTCGTCTTACCAAGTTACTGATGATCATGGGGATAGCGAGGTTAGAACATATCGGAGGTCGTTGTGTCGCTAAAATCGTAATCGCCTTTCTCTGACCCAAAACCCGTGTGTTTTCGCGGGTCCCGCTAGTTAATATTATTATTAGTAGTATTAATATTATAATCATTATTGATGATGTTGTTCTTGTTATTCTCCATATAGGTGATCACCTATTCTGGTGTGATGCACAACTTGCCAGGATAGAATCAGTGGACCTCTGGGGCAGAAATCGAAGGCTGATCATCTCAACAAGGAACATTTACCCATTTGACCTTACCGTCATCGGAAGAGACATTTTGTGGTCAGACTTGCTGAACAATAAACTAGGCTTTGCCTCCGCTAATCAGACAGACAGTTCTGCAGTAAACTTCTATACTAATGCTTTCTCAGCACCGTCAGGCATTCATTTCTACCGAGGTTTGTAGTTATACGTATATGTTTATAATTTGGCCTATATTTGCAATGATGTGGTCACTTATCAACAATGACGAAGTCTATCAACAATGACGAAGTCAATATTTTAATTTGAATTAGCTTCAATAGAAATTAACACATTATTACGATTTAGGATAGGCGCCCGAACGACGGATGTCATTGTTTGTTTTTCTTCTATTTTGGGGGGATGCTGAAGATTCTTGCGGCGGCCGCAAGGTTGTCGTGGCTATCCTGTGGTCTCCGCGGTATATTACCTCGCCGTAAGAGGAATATGACACTGTTAGCGCGGAATTAAAATATTCCCGATCATAAGCCGGGTCGTAAGCACGTAGACATGTATATATAAACCCCTCAAAAAAAGTTCGGAAACTCAAGTTTGATCGATCATATCTCTAGAATACTCGAAATTGGTGACACAATAAATCCTCATTATATACCTTTCAAACGGTGCATTATGTATAGTGATTATGCAATTGGTGCGATTGTAGTAGCCCAGAGAATAGGGGGAGGCAGGAAGTG
This sequence comes from Echinarachnius parma, assembly GCA_037951105.1. Lineage (NCBI taxonomy): Eukaryota > Metazoa > Echinodermata > Echinoidea > Clypeasteroida > Echinarachniidae > Echinarachnius > Echinarachnius parma. Next base: position 89,240 of record JBAMJV010005422.1, read on the forward strand.
AAATCTCGCAAAATGGCCCTAATGCATTTAATTTACGAGTGCATGACTGTGCTGACCAGTTTTCTAAAGGTAAACATTCTATTGAATACTGTCACCCTTTTCATTCATCAAAATTGTTGAATTTGATACCATTTTAATGGAAATTATCTCTTCATTACGATGGCATATTAATCGTAAGGATTATGCAAATGGGGTGTGTGCAGCGAACCGGAATATGGAGATGGGTCGAGTGTGAAATCAGACAAAAAGATATGGAGCTGACAAAAAATCAAAGCGTTGCATTTTTTTTTAGCTTTTGGGAGGATTTTTTAGCATTTCAAATAAAATATTCATGATTTAAATTGATATCAACGGAAAGCCCAACAACCCTTCTGTATGAAAATGTGAAATTTATAATGATTTTAGCAAAGGGCGGCTGCAGGGAGATAAATGTGGGGGAACCTAAAAAGTGACCCATTTTGAAGCGCTCTGATTTCAAGGCACAACTGAGTCACTATTCATGCGCTTTCAATTGAATTCTTCTCATTCATGGCCAACTCATTCAGGTCGCATTACATCCTCTACACAATTGTATAGGATACCGACACCAAATCAGACCGTTTTGAAATGGGTGACTTTTGAGGCTCCCCCACAGTCATCTTCCTGCAGTCGCCCTTTACAAAAATCATTATAAATTTCACATTTTCATACAGAAGAGTTGTTGGGCATTCCGTTGATATCAAATTCGATCATGAATATATTATTTGAAATGCTAACAAATCCTCCCGAAAGCTGGAAAAAAATGCAACGCTCTGATTTTTTGTCAACTCCATATTTTTTGTCTGATTTCACACTCGACCCGTCTTCATATTCCGGTTCGCTGCGCATAAACCATTTGCATAATCTTTACGATTAATATGCCACCGTAATAAAGAGCTAATTTCCATTCGAATGGTACCGATTTCAATGATTTTAATAAATGAAAAGGTTGGCAATATTCAATAGAAAGAGAACTTTTGAAAAACTGGTCAGCACAGTCATGCACTTGTAAATTAAATGCATTGAGCCATTTTGCGACATTTCACTTCCTGGCTTCCCCTATTCTCTGGGCTACTGCAATCGCCCCAATTGCATAATCACTACACATAATGCACCGTTTGAAAGGTATATAATGAGGCTTTACTGTGACACCAATTTCGAATATGCTTATCAAAAAATACGAGAGATATGATCGATCAAACTTGAGTTTCCGAACTTTTTTTGAGGGGTTTAGTAGCTGTATCATAGGGACACTGCACGGGCTCAGTACGGTCGCCGTAACATTTGACCAAATATTGAACGATTTTGCGAGTGAGTTTTGGCCTGTCAAAGCGTACGGCACTCGTAAAATGTCCAAACTTATCGTTAGAGTAATATGTATGTGCGAGTCCCATAGCCGCCCCTTACAATGTGCCAGCAAATACACTGAGGTGTCTTGGGGGCTGAAAGTGGGGTCCACGTGACGGAGCCCCCGGAATCATTTAGATTTGAGACATAAGACAGTATATAAAATAGTGAATCGTTACTATTCGTAGCTTTTTTTAAATGGCATAGCAAAGACAAATTGAATGAGTGTAGGTGGTCAAAGGGCTTTATAACACTGGCCTACACAGTAAGAAAAAATGTGTCAATCTTACACCTATATAGTTGCACACCGTTGCCACACTGGGAGCACCTATATAAGTGCAACATGTCACTTTTCGGTAAATGTGCAGAGTTGATCCTTCACCGTTTGCACCTTGACGGTGCAATAAAGTATCTTTATGAAAAGGTGCAAAGTTGCACTTAAAAGTAGATAGGTAGATGTAAGTGTAAGTGTAAATGCAAGTGTAAGTGTAAATGTAAGTGTAAGTATAAATGTAAGTTAAAGGTGCATAGATGCACCATTTGGGAAATGTACAAATATGCCATTTTATGGTGCAACATTACACCTTTGAGTTAAGTGCAAAGATGCACCAAAAATGGTTAAAAGTTGCACTTTTGGTTAAGTACCACCCTTTTCTGTGTGTATCTGTAGCCCTATCCTCCTAATCCTACGAACCTACAACATATCCTATACATACTTTGTCCTAAGCCTTTACTATTGTTCCTATCTATCGTTCCTTGTTCACGATTAGCCTACAACCAGTGTACAACACGATGTATGTTTTGTAGTGGTTAGTAAATTAAAACAGCCTTTAAACAGTATTGCATTCATTAATTTCTATCCGAAAGTGGTTCCCAAGAGTCCACTGATTATCAATTATACTAATTTAATTAAAAAATGAATTTTTATAATTATTTCACAAAATAACGGGATTATGAACAGATTCAATGTCATTTTGAAAAAGCACAAACTAGCTCATAAATATTCATGAACCTGTTACAAATTACTTCAAATTGGAATTGTGTGGTTTAACGGTATATTCGTATTTAATAATGTCTACAAGAACTTAGGTTTGTTTGCCTGTTTTTTTTTCACAGACCAGGGTAATAAAAGAAACAACCTGTGATGTTAGCATAGGCCTAGTTCAACAGGATTGTTTCTATTTCATAAAAGAAATTGTCGTTGTTTGACAGGAACATTGTTGCCAGAACCAGAACCATGCGTTCATTTGTAAAAATAAAAAAAATAAAACGGGGAAAGTTGTAGGTAGTACGAAAAACTGTTATTAACAATTACAAATGTAGATAATTGTAAATAAAACAAAATTGTCATAAACTAACAACATTTCTGTCATTTTACAGAATAAGTTCTGCAAAATTGATAAAAACGGTGAAAAGTTGTAATTTTTGAGGGCAAAAAACCTTATAATTAAATAATCTAACCATTGCAACCATTTCAACCAAACACATGCAAATACTGTAAATAAAATATTTATATTCATATTAACACAAGATGCGCTGCTTTGCACTGCAAAGGTGTACAAACTTAATGCAAGACTAACAGCCCCTTCGTTGAATAATCAACTGCAAGTATGCAATTTTATGGATTTTGAAAGGGTTTGCTACCTTGTACGATTTCTATAGCAAGTTGTTTTAGGTGCCAACAGCATGATTACGCATCTTTGCATTTAAATGCTTTTGTTTGTGTCCGTATGTGTCCCAATATAGAAATCAGTCTAAGAAGACTTCTCTTTTTTAAACAAACTATTATATTCCTGGGTTTGATGGTCCAATTGCATAAACAATGTTATTCAAACAATTCAAGTCAATAGCGTCCAGTGGTGACCTGGAGGCGAACTATTCAATTGATATAAATGCGATTCCATACGTAGACAAAATCGTACACAAATCAGCTGTTGCTATGTCGGGCAAACCCCTGAAAAGCTTTCCAACTTGCCATGAGCAACCATTGATGATAGGCTACGCATGAACGGGTCTTTAGAGCATCGAATTAATGACGTCGCATTAGCGTGCGATATCCTATCAAGCAAATGGCCAATCATAGGGGCTGTAACGAAACTAAGTGTGAATTAGACATATTTTCATAGTACTTTATTTCCGATTTCTCTATTTTCAAATCCCTTCATGCATAATGAGCTTATATTTAACAAAAGGAAACATAGAGTAGTGATGGAAATCAACATTTTGCATTAAAACACGAAATGCATATTTTGTCTCTCTGAGAATGAATTATTTATCCCGGACCCTGTAATTGGCGGACGGCCTTGCTGTGGCCGTAGTTGTCATTAATAATAATATACATTTCCAGACCCATTTGAATAATATCAAGTGAATATAAATAGACAGTTGGCACATTTTCATTATAAACCATTATTACACATACAAGCCATTTTTTCAATTCAATAAATCATGTATTTTTTTCTGTCTCGAATTTGTTTTTCATAGCGGTCATTATTGTTATGATATTACTATCGTAACGTGTATTATGCAGCTTTACAAAATGTATTTGCGAGTCAATATCAGACGTTATCACATGACTTAGTAAATACAGTACATGCCGCTGTGGTGTAATATTTTTGCGATATACAATGGCAATATTAGACCCCTGCAAGTGACGTCAAGGGGCAATTGTTTACGATACAAAATGTACACATACCGTACGCACCGTACCCGTGTTACTTGTACATGCATAAAATCATTTATCTCGCGGGCGGCATGCAGCGAACGAAAGAAAAAGAAGAACAAAATCGAAAATCAGCGATTTTCAGTACAATTGGATCAGAAAGTCGCCAACAAACTGGTATGAGAAGTGGTGGGGTATTCTGCAGTTAAAGGACCTAAAGAATACAACGTACTTTGAAACTTATTCCATAGTTGATGACTTGAAACATAGGTCTGCCGAAAAAAAATCCATGAAAATAAACACAGTAATGATTTAAGACTAGTTTTCTGATGCCAAATCTCACTTAGCAGCCAGTTTACGCCCCACCCACATTTAGGGTCCGGAATCGGCAGCGTGATTGACATGTGATTGACAATTCATTGGCTTACGTCATGACGCGTCATCTACAGAATTTAGTTCATTAGTCCGATCTGTAGATGACGTCACATTTTGGCGATTTAAAAGGGGCGTTCCCAGGACAATTATATATTTACTAATTACGTCAAAATTGATTGATTTCATGAGAAATGACTGCCAAATTCTTTTTCTTCGGGAAAAATTACATATAGAGGGCCAATTTGTGAAAATTAAGCCATCTAGACGCTGTAGTTCCTTTAAGCCCAATCGACAAATAGTTCTGATAGAAATGCAGTGATCTGAAGAAAGGCAATCGTAAGTACGCCGATCGACTTTATTGTGGACATGAGTGAGTGAATTCTGCGTTGTGCGTGTTGTGTGATGCGGTAGCGAGTGTTTCTGTGAGTGAGCGAGTGAAACGGATTTTGACAGTCAACAGTTGTTAAATTTGTTGTCGGGAAAATCACGGAATATTCCTACCCTCGGGATTTCAAATGCTATTTCGTGAAGAAAATAAGTCCCTCACTTCGTCTCGGGACTTATTTACTCTTCCCTCAATAGCATTTAAAATCCCTCGAGATGTAATATTCCGTGTTATATTCCACATACTAAGAATCTTGCTCTACGATTGGTCAAAAGTTAATCACGTGATGAAACATAGTTTTGCCCATCATTGATGGGAGAAGAAAACTTCGTTACACTGTGTAGATATATTGGGTGAAAGTGCGTTGCACTCACTGGATAATTGGTAAAGTACCATCTACACTCCGCGGTTGCATTGACTTGACTGTGGAGCTCGTGTGTGGCCACTCAAATTCCGTATACCTAAATGATGTTGCGTGATAACTCTATGCGCGCGAATTACAAATGTAATTGTATTCGTTGTGCATACGTAGCACACTGCATGCACTGAAGCTGGATGCATACGCTATGCACTGTATACCATATACGTACATTACACCGTTTGCTGTTTATTGTTAATTGCTTGTTCTGTGGTTCGACGTAAGATTTGAGCTCTAACGAAGCTGAAATGGACATTTTTTTTGCTTGAGAGTGAAAGTAAAAAAACAAAACGACAACTTAAGTTCAGCCTGAAAGTGTTCCAAGATTATTGCGATGCTGGAAGCATACATTTTGACGAATTGTCTGACATGGACTTGGTCTTGAAAGCGCTAGTCCGAGTGTTGGGGAGACTCTATTTTCGTGTTTGTTGACGTTTGAACTGTTTTTGGGGGAGTTTACATTTCGCGTTTTAACTTTTGGAATTTTCAAAGAGTTACCGTTGACTTTTGAACTGTTATAATAATGGAATTGTCATGGAGTTACCCTGACCTGTTACCGAAATTGGAATAACATTGTTGGTAAGTAGATCAAACCTAGTAACAGTACTTAGAGTTAGACTAGGCCTGCTTAGACTAGATCTAGAAGTTCGATGTGGAATATAAAGCAAATTTATTGTTAATTGCTTGTTCTGTGGTTCGACGTAAGATTTGAGCTCTAACGAAGCTGAAATGGACATTTTTTTTGCTTGAGAGTGAAAGTAAAAAAACAAAACGACAACTTAAGTTCAGCCTGAAAGTGTTCCAAGATTATTGCGATGCTGGAAGCATACATTTTGACGAATTGTCTGACATGGACTTGGTCTTGAAAGCGCTAGTCCGAGTGTTGGGGAGACTCTATTTTCGTGTTTGTTGACTTTTGAACTGTTTTTGGGGGAGTTTACATTTCGCGTTTTAACTTTTGGAATTTTCAAAGAGTTACCGTTGACTTTTGAACTGTTATAATATAATGGAATTGTCATGGAGTTACCCTGACCTGTTACCGAAATTGGAATAACATTGTTGGTAAGTAAATCAAACCTAGTAACAGTACTTAGAGTTAGACTAGGCCTGCTTAGACTAGATCTAGAAGTTCGATGTGGAATATAAAGCAAATAATCACCTTTTGGTTTCAGGCGATGTCAAACTATCACTTCCTCGGCGATCTGAATGTATACGCTATCTTTCTTCAGCTTCGCTTCGGAAAGATAGCTACATCCATATCGCCTCGGAAGTGATAGTTTGTGCCATCGCCTTCACCAACGGTAATTATTTGCTTACTATACCCTCCATCGCCATTTAACAACAGTATAATTTTACCCTTCCATGGAGCTGAATATTCAATCAAAGACGCTTAATGGAAATACCGACCACTGTACAATTATCCTGTACAAAGTGAACGGGCAGAGCGCGATGTACACAATTAACACGCACTTTGATACGCAGGCTATTTATTATGACGTCACAATAACAATGTTTACATCGCCTGACTAAAAATAATTTCAAGAACACGTGATAAAGTTTGATGACCCCAAATTTGCATATCGCGCGTGAAATTTGTTTTGCGCACTTGGATGCGCGTACAATAACAAAGAATAAATAAAGACAGTGCGCGGACTGAGCGCGCGTTAACATTAAAATACGCGAGTAGCCATTGCCATTTTTTCTCTACACGGTAAGATCTTTAAATTTCAAAAATATATTTCTCACAGCTATAATTGTAAACGTAAAAACGCTATCGACTATAATTTTTAAATATTTTTAACTAAACAAAGACAAAATTAAATAAGTAAAACATGTGTCCCCCAGGTGTACTCAACTTGGAGATAAGCTGATGTTCAATCGTCATACTAGCCTGAATTTGCCGAGTTTAAGTAAGTACGTTCTGATCCTTACTTTTGTTTAAATTAATACTAACAAAGGGAACATTTGTTCCAAAAAAGCAATCGACTATAATTTTTAAATGTTTTTTCATTAATTAAAATGAACAAAATTCAGTACTGTACCCAAACCTCTGGGTGTACCCAACTTCCTCTTAAGCTCGATTTGAATCTTCATTTTGTTTGAAGGGACATCGCTGCGCGACCGCCAGTGAGCTGTCTTGTAATTATATAGTCTTTGATTCAATCCAGCGCGTAAGTGCGCAAATTCATAAGCGCGTTTATGACGTATGAATGGATTTGTGCGTGTCTAATTGTGACGTATGAATACGTTTACGAATCTCTGCTATAATACGCGCAAATTACCCTTTCATGGGTTGAAAATGTTTAATCAGTAATTTGAGATTCAAAGCATTGGTCTTCTTCAATGAACAAGACGGACTAAGATGCATAATTTGTATGTTTGTTTATTTATGTTTTCTCTGGATAGTATGAGTATAATAATAATAATATTGACTGGCTTGTTCTTTCGTGATATATCAGAAATATTGCATTCGCTATGATCATATTGCACTCGTCTTCGACTCGTACAATATGATCCTAGCGAATGCAATATTTCTGATATACCACTGAAGGCCAGTCAATATTATATAAATAAACATATGAACTCATTATGTTGCACGATAATTTTGATGTTGGCATAGAGTTTATGAATGGTATATTAATGGAGGATTGCAGAAAACCACGTGTGCAGTAGGACCGTGGTATAGGAACAAGACTATTAGAACGGTGGGATTGTGCACTTTAACGAAAAAAATCACCTAACTAGGTGCATACAATGGTGCAATGTTACTCCTTTGCCGAGTCTGCACCTTTCGCCGTTACTTTGCACCTTTTTTCAACCCTTTTTTTCTTAGTGTGTATTTGTCATCATTGTTTGATTCTCGCTTGGTAGCTTATCAAGCAAATGACCAATCAGAGGGGCTGTAACGAATCTACGCTTAAAGGAGAATTATTTTCATATTACGTTATTTCCAATTTCTCTGTTTTTCCAATCCCTGCATGCATAATGAGCAGTTATCTCACAAAAGAAGTCATAAAGCAGTGATGTAAATGAACAGTTTTGCATTTACACACAAATATGTTTGTTTTCTCTCTGTGAGTGAATTGTTTGTCTTAGACCCTGTAATTGGCTGATAGCCTTGCTGTGGTTTGATTTACAGACCCATTTAATTAATTTCAATATTATATGAAAATATAATTGACACATATTCATTTAAAACCATAATATTATACACTCACAATACCGTGTGTCTCAAAAAAAAATATATATACACTTTTGAAATGGCTGCCGAATAAAAAATGTATGATTCTGGGGGAAAAGGTTTATATGTATGGACATAGGCCGTGGGACGGACCCGTTTTTCGTGCAGGTTTGACAACGTGGTAAAGGGGATTACACACATTTCATTTTTAAAGATGCATTACTTGATCATTATCAGTAATATAGATGTTCAACGTTGCAAAGATTGCACATTAATTAACAATTAGCAAAAAAATGAAATTAAAAATATGTTTTGATTCTCGACGTGGCATATTACAGCGCTACTGATTAGTCCTAATTTCTCTGGTTGAACGAATCTGACCAATCACGAGATACGAAACAGCACCCAGAATGTAAACAACACGATCCGACTGCTCTGCATGCAACGTGCATTCACTGCACGTCAACATGGAGTGTTGCATGCACGTCTTTCTGCAAAGTCAAAACTAACACTGTTTTCACCGAATTCGTGGCCGAAATTTGTACAATGTGCAGGAAGACGGAAGAATTTGAGTGGCGTTTATGCTGAAAAAGCTTATGTTGGTTGGGAATCTCTTGCTTTGAATGACAATTTGACACTGAAAGATGATGTGAGTCAGCGATTTGGCTACCAGTACCACAAAGTACCACCGTGAATGCTACCAAAGATTCACCGATGTACAGCAAGACTGGGAAACTCCAGCAAGCCCAAGAAAAATTACCAAGTAGCAGTGGTTATGAAGGTAAGAGCCTAAGGCTAATACAACAAATAATTAGTTTTGTATTAATTAATGTAAGTTTAACTACATACAAACATAGAGTAATCATGATTATAAATATGAATGACAGACTGACTCTGACTCTGATTGAGTTGGTGTCATGACTCATGAGACATGAGTATATTGATTGTAGCTGGTAACTGGAGGTGGGAACAGTCAGAGTCAAGACAATGGAAAGCCCAAGTAAAAAATCTGTATGTACAATGTATGGTTGAGTGACCTAGTTATGCGCCTGTCAATTGTTTCTCCGGCCCCCGGGTACCCGGGCACTACCGGGGAATGCGGCCCCTCTTAGCTGACAAGTCCCGCCGACTTCCCCGCCGACTTCCCCGCAGGGCAGGGCATAACGGCGCCGAATCACCGACGAAGTCCCGGCCCCCATACCACCGGAGAACTTTTCAATCGTGGACGAAGTCCCGGCCCCCATACCACCGGAGAACTTTTCAATCGTAGACGAAGTCCCGGCCACCATACCACGGGGGAATTTGTCGAATCGTGGACGAAGTCACGGCCCCCATACCACGGAAGAACTTGTAATCGCGGACTTCTAGAAATGTCGGGAGAAAGTTTATATTAAACAGTTCTTGATTTCGAATGAAAATTGTCACTCTCTATGAATGTACCAGGGGCGTCGATCACGGGGGGGGGGGGGGGATATATCCCCCCCCCCCCAATATTTCAGGTTGGGGGGGGGGGGGGATGGCCTGTATTATCATCCCCCCCCCCCCAATATTTGGGGTTCAAAAATAGAAGCATTGCCCCCTCTCATGAATGGAAGTTGTTACTATAGTCTTCTTTAAACCACTTTTTGATAATGCTTAACTGCCCAAATCCAAAATACCCAGTCCCAGCCCTGTACTCATTAAGTTGTATTCAGGACTTCTCTCTTGGCAAACTTTCAGGCGATCATGGCCCACTGTGCGTCTGCGCTTCGCTCACTAGAATTGAGCTAACTATTGAATAGTTAATTGTATTTCTGAATATTACAAATCCCAAAGCTTCCGGGGGCTTCGCCCCCTGGACCCCCAATAAGCTTTCCAATGTGGGTATCCCTTGACTTATTCTATTCAGGGGTCCATCAGGATGATTGCAATCGACAGTATTTATCTATAAGGCTAAAATTCATCCATACTTGGACAGTGCCCTCATTATAACAGGATGCTTGCAATGTGCACTTAATAATCTTCCAATCTCTAAACAGCTAATTCAAAAGCCAATTAACTAAAGAATAGATAACTCTATATTTAAATATATACAACATCTTTATATCTGGATATTACAAATCCCAAAGCTTCCGGGGGCTCCGCCCCCTGGACCCCCAATAAGCTTCACACTGTGGGTATCCCATGACTGATGCTATTCAGGGTTCCATCAGAATGCTTGCAATCTATGTATCTATCAGGCTAAAGTTCATATTGGACAAAGCCCAGCTCATAACATGATGCTTGCAATGTGCACTTAATAATCTTCCAATTTCTAAACAGCTGAATTCAAAAGCTTTGCCCCCCCCCCCCCCCCCCCCCCCCCCTCAACCATAAAAACCCGGGCACGCTGCTCGGTTGTCGCTTCGCTCCCTCGCCAGAGATGGTCAAAATGACGTATCATCCCCCCCCCCCCCCCCAATGGCGAGAAGAAATCGACGCCCTCGGAATGTACACTGGCTTCTGGGCTTCATATTTTATGGAGGTGTCAAATAATTTGTTTTTTCTATATGTTATGAAAGCGGATACAATATGGTTATTAAAAGGCCTATGTAAAATACTTGTATTGTGTCTTATTTTATATATTGCACAAAATTACTGTTAATTTTAAATTATCTATTTAATCAATAATTGATGGATTTTATGTAACAATATTTACGGAAATATAGTTCCAAAATATTCAGAATTACCTCAGTTTCGAGCAAATAATTAGTTTTCCCGAAGTATAGGAACGAAAACTCTAGCGCTTGTTCAATACTTCTAGTATACTACGTATTAGTCTATACATGCGAACGTAACATTGGCCCAGCTGCCTATACATTAAATCGTTTGAGAATTGGCCACAGTTTGCTTTTTTTTCCTTCTTTTTCTCGGATAGTTATTCACTTAAAGTTTCAGGCCTGTCAGCTTCCAGTGGATTAGGCCGTTTAGAGGATCCTGCTTTCAAGAGAAAGCGCTCTAAGTTGCGAGATATTTGTTCCGAAATAAATGCAAACGTATCCGAATTCCGTCGTGTAAAAATAACTTACGAGATTGCCAGCGCAGCTGGCTAATGTATGTACGTGTATATTTACGTACGTATACATTTGTACATCAAGTCAATCGCGAGAACTGGTCTGATGTACATTTCCCCGCGCGCTATGCATGCGATATGCATGCATGCGCTGCTACGTACGCGAGTGAAAGACGGACTTCATCACATCTTCCGTACAAGCTCCCGACGCGATCCCTGCTCAAATTCCCGGCCCAAATGAACACCATCGAGCCACCGCCGCATCCCCGTACATGGTCCCAGGGGGGGGGGGGGGGGGGGGGGGGTAAACTCAGCCGCCATGATGGTTGAGGCATGTATGCGATTAGAAGCAGTTTAGCTACGTCACAAAACGTCATCAAAAGTATGACAGGCTGTGTATTTCGAAATTGATCTGGAATTAAATAATAAAATACATCACATTGAGCGGTGAAATATTCACCACCTCTTTAGCGTAATCAATTTGTGTTGCCCTTTTCTACTCCATCAATAAGACCACTTTTTTAGTTACATGTTGTGTTAAATGCTGTTTATGATTGCTCAATATTTGCAGAAGAGTCGCCCTTCATACACGGATCACTGTCTCAGCCAAGGGCAAAAATTGTTTACAAATTCATCGCGCGCAAAATCACTAATGTACGCGCTTACAGTGTGAGTGCGCTTGGTAAAGTGCGCGCCTTACGCATATTCCTATTGTTTCGTCATATTATTTCCCCACAATGCAGTTTTGTGATGAAGTTCCTCCTTTCAATACTGCTCGTAAACAAGACCGTCAGCCCGCCATTGTTTTATGTACAAAATGTACAGGGTACGGTCACTGCGCGCGATACAGTTTACCTTCTAGTTCTACAACGGCAGTGTTGGAGTCATACTTCTATGCATGGTCCCCGCTCTGCAGGGATGTCTGGACTCGAGCCACCGCCGCAAGGCCGTACATGGTCCCCGCCCTGCAGGGATGTCTGCAGTCGAGCTACCGCCGCAAGCCCGTACATGTTCCCCGCCGGCAGGGTCGTCTGCCCGCACAACCCCCCCCCCCCCCTCCCCCCACAAAACACGGCGAGTACCCCGGTAGTTCCCGGGTACCCGGGGGCCGGAGAAACAATTGACAGGCGCATTAGGCTATACATGTAATTATGTAGTCTTCATCGGCACTCCCCAATATTTGTCTAAAGTTTGAGACATAACATTTTTCTCACACGTCATGAAAATAGTGCAGAATCTGATGGTGATGTGGTTATCAGATTTGATATATCGTCCACACATAGGTACAGTACAATATAGCGTTGTGTGGAGATCAACCTCTTCCGCCTGCATGCTGCAATATAGCCGATACAAAAATGGCAAAAAAAAATATTTAAATTGTTAATGCAAATAAAGGATGTTTCATTGTGATTGTAAATGATTCCTTACCCCAGTGTAGCTTCATGATACTGGTTCATGGATTACCACATCAAAGATCAAGAATTTAATTTTACTTCCAAAGACTTAAATAGGATCTAGCTTATTTGTTATTACTTTTGCTCTTTATATTATAGGAGACACACACTCTGATGCAGGAGAGCCACCATCAAAGCGCTTTCTCCGATCAAAGGCACCTGCGTTCTCACAGAAGGAGCGACCGCACATCTTCCCGCGGGAATTCTGCATATGCCACGGGAACAGATACTACCGGGAGAAGAATTCGGGCAAGATATTGGTGGAGCGCCTGGTTGCCTGCCAGACGTTTGAAGCCAGCAATGCATTAGAAAATGCAGCAAAGATAACAGGTATTTATTTGCATAATTTACAAAAATTATTTCATCTTCTAATAATGTTATAGTTGTTCATACGTGATGGAAATTCAATTTCTAAAGATAGCAATATGCCTACTTTTCTGATAGCACACAAGTCAATAGAAAGAAAATTAAATACTTAATATCAATCGTGCAGAAAATATTTAATACAGTTTGTAGTTTTCGGACAATTTTCTTAAGTTATTTGCATTCCCAGAATTATAACGGGTAAAGAGAGATATTTTAATTTTTGATAAAAGTACTGGTGAAAGTATCAGACCCTTTTTTTAATCGATTATTGGTTATATTATAAATTTAATGCACAAGATATTGTTATATTCAAGAAGATACTGCAGATTATCATCTTTTTTTCCTTTCCATTGGTTTAGTAATTGGCTTTACTTGTATGTTTTTTAACTAGGTTTTCTATAAACAATTAGCTATTGTAGTCATTCATTATGATTTTGTTTTAATTAAGGACCAGCACAATTATCAACACTTTTTGTTGTTGTTTACGAAAGTGATTTTGAAGTAATTTCCCTTTTCCTTTCTTCTCTCTTTGTTTGTCTCTCCAAATGTAGGAAATCATGCGTTGCTCCTTCAGATCCAAGGCAGGGACTGGGTGGCATCCGAGGCTCACTACCATGCCAGATGCTACGATGTTGGGAACAGGAGAGTAGCCAAGCAGACTGAGATAGCAGAATAAGAGCCAGTAGACAGGGCTCCACACTCACCTTTTTTTTATCAGTGGCCCGATCAGGCCAGTGAAATAGTTTCTTCCCCTATCCTGGTGGCCCGATATACAAATTTACTGGCCCCAAAATTGCATTTTATGAGTAAGCTTTTTACTATTTAAAATTTCACTCTTTCCTGAACAAAACTTTGATTACAGATGAAGCATGACATGAAAGAAAACAAGATTTGTTTCATTTGATCAATGTCGGATTGAAAATCTGCATGCCCAATCGGCCACCAAAATACAGGAGACTTATAAATTTGTGCTGGCCCCAAGTGTAATCTCAAAGCATAAGTTTTTTGTAGGAATGTATTTTTATATAGGATAATTGAACAGAAAGCGATATTTGAGATGTCATCATTAACAATCATGTATGTCAAGTTAGATAGAAAAATACAATTATTAGATGCTTCTGACAAAATATGTCAATAATTTATCTCTAAATGTAATGTATTGATGGGAATGAAATATATAGTGCAAGTGTGCCTACATGTGTAAAGTCATTTTGAAATTGTGTGACATCATAATTTGTATTTAGACACCAGAATACTGAGGGGTCTTTTATTGGCACAAAAATAATTTTCCAAGATTATTATATTTACTGTGTGCTTATCTAATGACATTTGAAAAATGTAAGCCCGGTTCTGTAAGATCTCTGATTTGACTTAGTCATTAACTCATTCAATGTTCAATCACCTAATTAAATTATTCCAGAATTATTTAAGGTAGTAATGATTAACATAATGTACAGTTTCGGTTTTGAAAGTCAATATCAAAGAAAATAATAGAACAGATATAATGTTTACATGTATGTTATGACATGATTCAGGTCAGATTATCTACAAACTTTAGTATTGCCTAGTCTAATATTAGTTCATGTATTGGAAGGTCAATCATTATCATAAATATTAATTCATCTAGGTCAAAATTCAGAATTATGATGGTTTACTTTACAGAGAGAAATGTTTTGCTTTTAACAAATTAACACATGGAATTATATCATTTGTATGTGAAGTCTTTAGACAATACTTTCTGGAATGACACTATTGTTTGTCCCTGGTTTGTCCACAGAATTAAATGCACT
The DNA here is from genome assembly GCA_037951105.1 of Echinarachnius parma. NCBI lineage: Eukaryota > Metazoa > Echinodermata > Echinoidea > Clypeasteroida > Echinarachniidae > Echinarachnius > Echinarachnius parma. The sequence goes on from JBAMJV010005422.1 coordinate 104,267, forward strand.
GAACATGTAAAGCACTCATACTAATTCGTATGTAAAAGTTGTACTTTCTGATTTCTCATGTGTCAATTTTCTTCTTGTCATGCAATGGATACTAATTAGTATTCATGATATTCAATATTGTGTCAATTGTAGAACAATGATGAAAACAGTCATGTAGTACATTCATGTACTTGAGATAATTTCTTTTCTCTCATGATATGGTATTTCATTTGTTATGCAATAAATGTAAATATTCATGATATTCTCGACTGTATGCTTATTGTGAGATGGAGATGTATGTATGTATGTGTGTATGAACAGCGTGTGAAATCTTTATTGTGAGATGTAGATTTATGTATCATGAACAGCGTGTGAAATGTTTATTGTGAGATGGAGATGTATACATGTATGAACAGCGAAGTGAAATGTTTATTGTGAGATGGAGATGTATACATGAACAGCGTGTGAAATTGCAACTGAAATGTGGTAATAGATGTGATGTGAACAAGTTTTTTTATTTTACAAAAACTAGTTATTATTATTTATCACAATTTGTTGAGGGGAGGGGGGGGGGGGGGCTGGCATTGACATAGCTATTAGTTAGCATGTACCCTCAGTAAATTTACAAATAAAACAAATAATAGTGACATCTATCCCAGTAATTCATTTCAATAATTTATTGTTAAAGTGATGCCTGTAAAGTGTCAGATATTGCACAAAATGACATTTGAGACTTCAATCCTATATCAATATCATTGTAAAATACAATTGAAAGATTTGTGAAAGTTTGAAAGAAAACGAACACTGTTTACCTAGTGAAAAAAACGAATATTGAGTTCATATTTTATCACCGAATACTGATGGTCTGGCATACTTTTGTCGTAGTAATGAATGATCCGTTTGAGATATTCGCACCCGTGTATTTTTACACACGTAGTACATAATTCATGGAATTTGAACTCGCTCGGCTCAAAGTTCAATCTCCGGAATGTTCTCACGGGTGCTGCATGCGGACGTTCTCAGCTGAGACAAATGTACTTTTTTTCAATTGCGTTGATTAACGCTTTAGAAATAATGATTTTCAATGATAATTATCTTCATACTAAAGGGACATTTGAAAAAATCAAACCCTATTTTATTCTTCTCTTACCATAAGCTAAACAACACGGTAGAAGAGAAACGAGGAAGCTCCAAGTAATTTTCGTGGATTTGAACACTTTACAGGTATGACTTTAACCTACATGTGTTGTTTTATTTTAAACAGATTTCCCCATTATCTTTGACTTTTGTCAGATTAATGGGTTCCATATATGATATATTACGAGCCAACACCCCACCCCTCTCTAGCTATGCTACTGACCCATACAGGACTGGGAAATCGACGAACGGTACATAACTCTTGTACAGTACTGCATGCCTGCACTCAGACGGCAATGTAATGTACCGTGCGTGTTAATAATATGCTCAGCGTACAATGCATGTCTGATACACATAACAGCGCCGTTCGGTGCCGTTTCGTATGTCGCGATTGGTCAGATTCGTTCAACCAGAGAAATTATGACCAATCAGTAGCGCTGTAATATGCCACGTCGAGAATCAAAACACATTTCTAATTTCATATTTTTGCTAATTGTGAATTAATGTGCAAGCTTTGCAACGTTGAACATCTATATTTGTGATAATGATCAAATAATGCATCGTTTGAAATGAAATGTGTGTAATCCCCTTTACCACTTTGTCAAAAAGTGAGAAGCAGAGCGTTTTTCAGCGCTCGTCCCACGGCCTAATAGCTTATGGACTCAACTTTCATATGACACCAAAAAGTCCGAAAATAATTCATGCTTGGGTGAGCACTGCTCACTTTTGTAAAGGGTGTGAAAATTAGGTTGCGCAGGAATTAGCCTTCCAATTTGTGAGAGGTAAGTCCTTTGGAGCTTACAAAATTGAGGGTGATATGATAAATTCATGATCAATTGCGATCAGTTTGGGTTTGCTGAGTGAATTTTATGGTTTATTAAACCAAACTTTTATGCATGAGTGAACAGGAATTGCATTTTTTTATTGTAGCATTGTAACTTTCCCTGGTAGACTCAGTGGTGTGTTCATGGGATCAGGATGGGGTGATGCTACATGTTGCAATTTCCATGTTACAAACTGTTTTTTTTTTACATCTGTGACTTTGAATACAAACCTTCACCCCACATTTCAGTTATTGTAAGATTAGTTGAACATCTCATTGATTTACTTAATAACCAGATGGGGATTATGTAAATTGATTATTCAAATACGCTTTGTTGAAAAAAAGGAATGTCCAAGATGTCGGCAACTTAATTCTTCAGGTCAATGGGTAACCTGAAGAATAAGTAGCCAACATCTGTGACATTCCTTTTTTCCCCATCTGGTTATTAAGTAAATCAGTAAGTAGCCAACAGATTTGGAAAATTTGAAGGCCAATTTCTGCGCAACCTAATTTTCACACCCTTTACAAAAGTGAGCAGTGCTCACCCAAGCATGAATTATTTTCGGACTTGGTGTCATATGAAAGTTGAGTCCATAAGCTATCCATACATATAAACCTTTTCCCCCAGAATCATATTATTTTTTTATTCGGCAGCCATTTAAAAAGTGTGTTTTTTTTTTTTGAGACACACGGTAGTGTGAAATACATTTGATGATTGACATAGAGTTTACGAATCGTGTATTAATAGATGAGTACATAACAAAATGCGTGCAGTAGGACCATGGTATAGGAACAAGTCTAAGAAAGGTGCGACTTTGCACTTTAGCAACTTTAATCTTATGCCGAGTCTGCACCCTTTTCCGTTACTTTGCACCATTTATCAACCTTTTTTTTCTAACAGTGTATAGGGGGCACATCATCCCCAATATTAGCACTTATGAAATGTTTCTTTATAAGGGATACAGATATCAATTTGAATCAATGTAAGTTAAATCGACCTTTGCAAAAAGGTTCGAACATACGGGATGCAGGGAACCCCTTATTGCCGTTGCCGGGGGTCCAGGAAGCGGAGATCCTGGAAGCTTTCGAATTGTTGCATTTTAGCACTCTAGTCATTTTAGTATAGGTTTTCACGGTCAATTTCGTTATTTTATCATGCGATTTTTTATCAGCAGCATTCAATTTTGTCTAATCCGTGCTTGGATCGACAAATCGTAATTAAAATTCGTTTTAAGTCATTCATATTAAGTAACAGAGCAACCGATATCACACTTTCGTCATTAAAATTAAACTCCAGCAGTCTCCGGTATTATTTCGGTCATTCAAATTCGCGCATGGGCAAACAAGCTCATTATAATTTCATTCAAATTAAACATAAACAGTGGAAATGTTAGGATATGTAACATGGGCAAATATCGTTCTTTCAGCTGTTTTTGTGTAACATATCAAATCCATGACACGTTCTCATAATACAACCTTACAACGGAGAAGAGCAAATTGCTTAAAGTTCCCTTCAACAAGGATGAAATGTTGAATGTTGGATCAAGGTATTTACAAAAATTTAAAACGAAGGTAAAAGTTGCCTTGAAGTTCCTTACCCACAACAGTGACATTGAAGGAACAACTTGCACCATTTCCAGAGCTGTCTAAAGCAGCACATGAAACAGTTATGTCGCCCAACGGGAACATAAAGTTGAGTGGATGGGAACACGTAATGAGAGGGGTACTGTCCACATTGTCCCATATACTGCTGGTATGAAGGTGACGTCTGAAGCTGTTGAAGCACCTTCGTGCGTCATGAAGAGTGCGTCGGAGCAGTTCAGAGTAGGGGCTTGGTTATCTGCATTGAAAAGTGAAATACACTCAGTTAATCCAACAAAACCGGTGTCCGTATATTTTAATCATGTTATATGATATATTTCGTGCATGGGCAATTAGTAAAGAAAACATTATGGAAATACAATACAGATTATAAACAAGATGATGATACACTACAGATCAGATGATGACAAAATAAGAAAATGTGATGAATGCAAAAATCACATTGTGAACTAAATAATACATGATGATAAAGTAAATACATGATGAACGAATAAAGGTAAACGAAAAAAAGCACGATGTGAAATAAAGATAATATTATTGAAAATTGAAAAACAAATCTAGACAAAATGTGACTGATGAATATCGAAAAAGGAAGATTAAATGTTGAAAAGTATATCTGAAAAAACAAAATGAAATGGAAGAGACTATAAAAGAAAATGAACGGTGATGATGATATAAAAGATAAGTCAACGTATGTGTGTGCGTGTGTGTAGGTGTACGTATGTATATGGTTGTATACATTTTACATGAATGTAAATATGTTTATGTATGAGTACGTATGTATGCTGTTTGTGTAACTAACATTGAATGGACATTTCTGGAAATTGATCATCCATAAACGTAATTGATTGCACAAACAAGCGATTGTCCCGCTTGCCGTATTAAATTGAATGCATATTATGTTGAAAATAGCGCCCATTAATGAAATCGAATGCACATTTGCGAAAATGACGTTTGCGATTTGACATTTGAGTGCCCATATACGAATGTGAATGCTCGGAATATGAATTTGAATGACCAAAGCGACTCCTCTACGGCCAATGCACGAATTTGAATTTGAATTTGAATATATTTTAATGAAAAACTATTCTTATATTCTTACTTTGTATGTTTTGTTTATTCTATACATTGTCCTTTAGTCTTGCAGGTCCATACCATCTCATTCCATTCGTACTTTCTATGTTTCATTGTCTTTTGTATAATCTTGTACAAGTATGCTTCCACACTGCGTCTTTTTCGTTCATACATGTTCTCTTTAGTAGTCTATAGGCACAACATTATTTTGAATCCTAAGCAAACAGATTTGTAATAATTACATTCTTTATAATACTGCACTGTATATCATTTTGTTATCTTGTTTGATTGTTTTGTTTTTTTCCTTTTTCTTTCCGTATTTGATACTTTCATTATTTTGTAAAACATGAATTTTTTAGGGATTCCACATTCTACAAGCCATGCTTTTTAGTGGATCCCTCCATTTTCACTCAAAATCTAAATATACAACAACATTTATTTCCTTTCTGATTCCGCCTATATAAAATGATTATTTCAAAATGTCATTGTAACTTAATTAATAATTATATAAACGTTAATTTTGATTGGCAATGTAAAATAACATGCACTTGTTTATAATTTCAACTTATATATCTTATCAAATGTTGGTGTGACTTATTCATATGTATTTTTCTTGTTGAAAATGAAATACAATTGAACCTTGAACCTTGAATGCACATAACAGAATTTGGGCGCGTAATGTAGGAACTTGGCCGGGAAAACCTATAATTTAGAACTCTCAAGCTGTGTGTTACATAACAAGGGTAACATATTTTGAATTTTTTTTAAAAACTTGATATGTGTATTTTGACGAGCGATTTGGCGAGTAAATGGCCGACTTTAATAGTGCCCCAGTCGAGGGTCCTGGGGACCGAGCCTCCGGAGATTAGACAAACAACATCTTTTTCTAAAACCATATTAATTTTCACTGTAAGTTAAAATAATTATTGTTGATAGGCATATGAATTTTTCTAACAATCGTCATTGACATGGGCGTATGAACACATTTTTCTCAGGAGGGTTGAGGTCTTTTACCCGAATATTCATCCTTCCTCGCCTTTTCATCTCATTTCTCCCCCCCCCCCCCCAAAAAAAAAAAAACACAAAAAAAACGGCTTTGCCCCTTTCCTGATATTAATATTTTTAATGATATGGTTTTGCCCGAAAATGTTGTCATATTGCCCAAAAATGACATGACTTTGCCCAACTGTAATATTAGTTTACCCGATTATGACTTTTTTGCCAGAATATATGACATGGCTTTGTCCAAGTATAACATGGTTGCCTGAATTTGAAGTGGCTTTGTCCGAGTAAAGCCCGGGGGGGGGGGGGAGGGGGGGGGGGGGGCTAAACAAAATGGACTTCATCGGCTAATTTATAACAAATTCTAAACATAGGCCCGAATTATTATCAGCGGCGGAACTTAAGTTAACCCTAATAGGGCCGGGGGAGGGGGGGGGCCATAATGGCCCCCCCCCCCCCCTCCGCGATTTTTTGTATTGCTCCAAAACGCTGTAAGATGACGCGCCGCTGCTCCGTGACATTTTTCTTTCGGGTCTTGCGCACATTTTAAAACAAAAATTTTGAAAATCGGACGTACCGTTACAAAGTCACGTGACCTTTTGTCTATGCATGTCAGCCCGAAAATCGCTCAATTTCGTGATTTGTGTACAAAACATATGGAAATATCAATTTTCGTAAAATGAGGTTTATCATTGGTTATTCAGTGTTGATACATTTATATGTTGTTTTGGGGGTTCAAAATACTTAAATTATAGTTAGAAATAAAAACAACAAAAACAATAAAATACATAAGTTTAAAAAAACAAAGAAATACATAAGAAATTATCAAAACAATAGAAAACATAAGGAAGAACCTGGCTCTTCCAAATTCTTTTGTCGTATTATTATTCCACATGCTCTAAAGAATATATGTAGTGAAAACCAGAGTTTAATTATGAATAATATATGATTTATGGGTAAAAATATGAATTTCATGACTTATTTGCATAAATTACCATAAATATGCAAATTAATGAATTTTTCAAATTTTAAAAAAAGTACCATTGTATTCTATACACTTCACTTATCATGCGTGCAAATTTTCACGGCGATCGGCCGTTCCGCGGCCGAGATCTTAGGGGGGGGGGGGGGGGGGGGGGCCATAATGGCCCCCCCCCCCTCCCCCGGCCTGCTGAAGACCTCAAATAGCCCGGCCCTTTTAGGGTTAAGATGAGGGCATCAATTACCGGTATCTGTTTATACTATTTACCCTTCGGTGGAATTTGACTAAAATCGCCTTTTACTCATCAATATCGATGTAAATGTATGTACCTAGTGACATGCAGAAAAAATAGTCTGTTGACTTTTAAGTATCATGGTTTAACTAGTCAACTTTAAAGAGACTTAGTAACATTGTCCAAATCCTCAAAATAACATTTTAATTCTAGCGGTTCCCTCATACCATGTTGTATTCGTATTAACAATAAAATCATGGGACAGGTTTCGGTTTTTCAAAGTTCCCTTTCGTTACAAAGATATTTACGATCGAAGTATTCAGATAAGAAAAACTCCCATGGAGTTTTGAAACCGTGTACAAAGTGAGTGCAGTGAGTTAGTGAATATCACTTTGCATTTTCGCTCATTACTTGGCCATGCAATGTCCATTTGACTTGAAATTTTCACACAATACCCTGTGGACATATGAGATAACAACAATATGCAATGCATCAACCATTCATCACTTTTTGCACATGTCAACAAAGTTACTAGATCCCTTTAATATCAGTGAGTGTTTTTCATCCAGGTTAAAGGGACCACCAGGCAAAGAACAACACATAAGTATATGTTTTGGTACCGTTTTGTGATATCAAATAGATACCGAACATTTTGCAAAGGGTTGTGTATTTCATAAACAAATCAATTAATTTCCACCACTTACGGAACCACTACTATTTCCTGGTTCCGTACGGAGCAAACATTTGCGAGTGCGCCAATGCTATTCACGCGTACGTTTGGAGACAATAGAATCTCGGGCGATTCGTTCGCTCTGGACAAAGTAGTCTCGTACATGCAGACCCATGAACGCATGCTTTAGAATGGTGATGCGTTTTCCAATGATATATTTTTTTCTGGAAACATATTTTTGTGAACTTGTTGATGAAATGGAATACTAAATATGATACCTTTCATTTATAAGAATATTATTTTCTCATCAGTGGCACAATTTTAGTCCAGGTTTAATTGTCTTTAAAGGGATAGTACAATTTTGGTTTGGAGGGCACTTCAACAAATAATTTCTTTGTGAGATAATCATTAAAACTGAGTGTGATATTTCATAAAGCACATGATTTTAAAGACAAAATAACAAAAGAGTTTAGGAAAATATTCAAAAAGCTTAAACATTTCGAAAATGTACTACGGTGAGCATGATCCCTCTATTGAATCTTTTTAAATCAAACATCACAATCACAATTTTGGACAAAAAACTGTTGACAGATTCAGCTGTCCGGAGGGCGCCATCTTGTGCTGCTATTATATTATTGTATTATTTTGTTTTAAGGAATAGTATAGTTTGGATTTAGAGGGCGCTTCAAGAAATAATTAATTTGTAAGTTAATCGAAAACCAAGTGCAATGTTTGGAAGAGCACGTGACTTTAGAGATAAAACAAACTTACTTTGAACAAAATCGGTTCAGAAGAGCTGAAATATTCAGATTGGAATACATGTAGGACCAACATTAATTCAACAATCTACACACAAATTTACCTAATGCCTACACTTTTTCGATAATAAACCAATGGTGTTTTTTTTTTTATAAAACATGATTGAAACTAATATAATTTTGGAAAGCGCCCTTTTGTGTTTTAACGGCTGTTTTTTTTTAAGATAACAACTTTTCAGCTCATTAAGTTATCGTATTTAGCAAAAGAAATTGACTAAATTTTGTTCATTTTGAAATGTTTTACTGTTTTAGCCGTTTGTAAGTTTTTAACCTTTCGGGCAAGGTTTAATTATAACTAATTGTTTGTAATGATATGGTGCACGTTTTTGGTTACTAACATTCAGTTTGAACTAAACTGTGCTATCCCTTTAAAACAACATTCTTACTTCAAGCCAAATAACAGTATTTGGATAGTTACCGAAAACATCTATATTGGTCCATCTATTTTATCTATGTTGTTGAATTAGTATAAAAAAACGCTTGTGTGGTAAAATCCGAACCTTGGTATCGTTAAATGCAGAAAATCGGGGAACTCCAATTTACGACATCAGCTTGCCCGTGAGATTAAACTTGCCCGTGAGATTAAACTTGCCTGTGAGATTAAATTCACCGCCCGTTCGCGCCACATTGCTTGGCTGGAAATCGGGTCGACAAACCCGATATGCCGTGCACACTTGCGCTCGCGTAGCTTTCGCACGCAGCGTATGCGGTTGAATTGAACTATCTGTGCACAGATCGCGTTATTTCGAATATCAATTTTAAAGCAGTTTTTGTCCACATCTTTACATGGACAGATAAATTATCATAATATCTGTCACATGGTAGGTGATATTTAAGCATACTTTTCCATTTGTGTGTGTGGGGCGTTTCCCAATACTGTTATTTGGCTTTAAATGGATAGTTCAGTTTTGGTATAGAGGGCGCTTCAAGAATTTTTTTTTGGAGCTAATGAAAAACTGAGTCTTAAATTCGAAAGAGCACACAATTTTAGAAACAAAATCAACTATATTTGATCAAGATCGGCCCAGAAACAGCTGAAATATATATCAGACTGGAATCAAAACCTGGGGGACGACTTTTATTTAATAATTAAAGGAAAATTCAGTTTTGGTCAAACTAAATTTAGTAACCAAAACCTTCACCATAACATTACAAACTAATTGTTATAAACCCACAAAGCATGTGATGCGATGCTTTGTTGAAATAATAACTAAATAGAGAGATCATCAGAAACTTTTAAAAAACATCTTTTGTATTTTTTTAAAAAGAGGAAGCATTTAAATTCTTTTTTAATGGCTAATTTCAAAATTCTCGAATTATTGAGGGCCCCACAATAATTATAAATGGTATTTATGGATATTTCAGCCGTTTCATAAACGATTTTGATTCGAGTTTATTCTGTTATTAAAATTGTACGTTCTTTCAAATTTGTCACTCAGTTTTTCATTACCTCGCAAAAAAAATTGCTTGAAGCGCCCTCTATTAAAAAACTATCCCTTTAATTAACAAAAATTTGAAAAAAAGGTTACATTTTTGGAAAATCTACCAAAATGGTTTTAAAATTGATTTTGATATTGAATAATCATTTTTACCAAACATCACACTCAAACTTGTTTACTCATGTTTAATATTGTTTTGTTATATTATTTCTGATGTATTTCTTTTTTGAACTGATGTATTACTTTGTTTTGTTACTCAATTTTATATCTAACTATTTCTAACAAATCAACCGCCTATGGAAACAAGACCAAATAACCAAGGTTTTTTTTAATCTCTTTTAAAGTCATACCTGTAAAGTGTCAGATATTGCACAAAATGACACTTGAGACTTCAATCCTATATCAATATCATTGTAAAATACAATTGTAAGATTTGTGAAAGTTTGAAAGAAAACGAACACTGTTTACCTAGTGAAAAAAACGAATATTGAGTTCATATTTTATCACCGAATACTGATGGTCTGCCATACTTTTGTAGCAGTAATGAATGATCCGTTTGAGATATTCGCACCCGTGTATGTTTACACACGTAGTACAGAATTCATGGAATTTGTACTCGCTCGGCTCAAAGTTCAATCTCCGGAATGTTCTCACGAGTGCTGCATGCGGACGTTCTCAGCGGTGACAATTGTACTTTTTTATCAAAAGCGTTAATCAACGTGATTGAAATAAAAGATTTAAATGATAATTATCTTCATACTAAAGGCACATTTGAAAAAATCAAACCCTATTTTATTATTCTTTTACCATAAGCTAAACAACACGGTAGAAGAGAAACGAGGAAGCTCCAAGTAATTTTCGTGGATTTGGACACTTTACAGGTATGACTTTAAGGAAAATTTATGATTCCATAATACATTATGTTTTGTACACACATCACGAAAATGCGCATTGTCCAGGCTGACATACAAAGACAAAAGGACACTTGACTTACTAACGGTAGGTCCGATTTTTAAGAAAAGAAGCGCAAGACTGGAAAGAAAAAAGTCACGAAACGGCGGGGCCTCATCTCCATGCGTTCCAGAGCAATCGGACAAATTGCGGAGGGAGGCCATAATGCCCCGGCCTTATTAGGGCTTACGTTACCGAAAAATGGTAAAACCATTTCACACATGTGTACTCACCTTTATTGTCTGTCCTGAGCCCAATGTTAAACCTGGATTAAAGTTGCGCCATTTATGAGAATTAAGACCTAATCAAATATTTGCTCCGGTGATAATTATTCCAATTTATTCACTCCGTTGTTGGAAGTTTGACAATTCCCCTTTTATAATGGTGTATCACGTTTTCTCTCTGATTCGATCCAATGTTGTTGTTTTTCATCTCTGCTTTACTGAATATAAGTAGTTGTTCCATTTCTTTATTTATAAATTTGGTCTGTCAGACCTTCGGTCTATAGGCCTTTCGCCGATAAAAATAAGGTTCTCGATATAAACAGACTCAAATAAGCTCAAATATAATGAAGTCACAAGAGAAGGCATGGTCATACGTTTTGAAATGCTTTTAAATACGATCATGTTTAGGTATTTAGCAGCCTTGTTGATATGTGCAAAAATTTGCAAATATTTGATAAAGTGTGTATTTCTGTTATCTGATTTGTCCTCGGAGTAATGTGTGAAAAGTCCATGGTAAAAGATTGTCATTTAATTAAGTAATGAGCGAAAATGCAAAGTGATATTCACTAATTCACTGTACTGACACTTTAATCATACATATTTTGTATAATGATAGAGACATTTGGAAAAATCGAAAGCTGTTCCATGCTTCTATTGGTAATATGAATACAATGAGGTATGTGAGAACTGATATAGTTCCAAGTAAGTATTGAGGATTGTGACAATGGTACTAGATCCCTTTTACATGTTTAAAACATTGAATTAACAGATATCATTATGATTTTACCATTTTTGTTAAGTCAAACTTTCTCGTAAAAGATGATACCCCATTGCTAAGATACATTTTTCCAATCTCAAAATGTAGATACTGTGCCTCCTGAAATCAATTGTACTGGGAACATGACACTTTCCACTCTACCAGCAGTGAACTATGCCAACGTCATCATACCTCAACCGTCTGCTGCGGATGCGGTAGGCTCGGTCATCTATGTCAATGAGACAGTGAGTCTGGAGCTGCATATAGGTGTTCACAACGTTAAGCTACAAGCAACTGACTATGTGGGGAATACAGCGTACTGCAACATCGGTGTTTCAGTTACAGGTACATATACAGGGTGGCCCTAAAAAACCGGAACCGGGTACTTGCCATAGTGAAGTCACATGATGACTAGATTCACAGTATAGGGTATCTTTTAACAGGAAAAATTATACTAAGAACAGTAATTTTAATTGAGTTTTTTTTTTTTATAGGATGTCTTATGAGAGACCATGTCAGGTTCCCATTTTTGTACAATTTTACCAAATCAGTGCCTTACTACACGTACTGCCCGTCATAGCATCGAACAATGAACAAAACGCGCACCATTGTAAGTGTGCATTCAACTGTGTGTCGAGAGAACTGGCATAGTTGTTCGGTGCTATGGCGGGCATAAAGTACGATTTTTAAGGCACTGACTTGGTAAAAATTGACAAAAATGGGAACCTGACATGGTCTCACTTAAGACGTCCTTAAACAAAATTACCCGACCCAAATTACTGTTATTGGTATCATGTTTCTTTGTAAAGATGCCCTATCCCATGAACCTAGTCATCATGTTACTTTATTATAGCAAGTACCCCGTTCCGTTTTTTGGGAGGCCACCCTGTATATAGACTACTCACATAAAGTAAGTCCCCCCTATCATGTTTTCATATATCTCAAAAAGTACTTTACCAATGTTGATCATTCAAACGGTTATGGATATAGAATTTTCTTACGCAAATAATGCGTGTCTGCCAATTGATGGCATTGTTGGTGTGAAATCATGCATTTTATGACAAAAGGTGTGAAAACAAATCTTGCACTTTTGAGATTTGTGTCAGCTTGTACACGAATAACAAGAGAATCACGCATGTTTCTAATCTTTTAAGCACCATTTATTGCATGTCACTCTATTTTTTACTTTAAATAAACATCACAATTAAAAAAGGACATGACTTGGGCCACTTTAATCCCCAACAATTTCATATTAAAAGGCCTATTGTTTCAGAAAAAAATATGTTTTTTAAAAATGGCTCCACTAAGAACAATGCAGAAGTAGTACTGAATTACAAAACAGATTTGTGAATTAGGCCAACTCCAATAAAGATTAAAATAGGACATGACTTTGGCCACTATAATCCCCATTGTTGGGGATTAGAGTGGCCGAAGCCATGTCCTGTTTTAATTGTGATGCTTATTAAAAGTAAATCATAGAGTTACATGCAATAATTATTAAATTATGCAAATAATATGAAGTATAATTTGAATTCTATTAATAATAATGAAGTACAAGTAGAAGAGGGTTAGCATTTCCGAGTGTCTCGGACAGTGCATTATCACAAAAGGTATTCAAAGTAGTTAAAATTCCAACGACTGGAGTTCGCTATCGCGCCTATAAAGGGGCACGTTCTCAATAGGTATTCATCTTTTCACAGGTTTAAGCGAATAATTCAAACAAATATTTATGCAGTCTCACTGATCATCAGTGATAATAACAATAATGATAATATAGCGCACCTTCCATCTCAAATATCCAAAATGCACTGAAACATACCACTAAGCCCAAACCCATTTTATAATATAGGTATAGGACATCGCAAAATCATATTTTGTCAATCATGTCAACTTCTGTGCCAGTGTATACTGGTTGGGTTACACCAAAGTGTCACAGGGTGGGACCCTCTTCTACTTGTACTTCATTATTATTAATAGAATTCAAATTATACTTCATATTATTTGCATAATTTAATAATTCTATTACATAACACTCGTACAAGTATTCAGGGGGTTAGCATGTTCAAAGTAAGATACAGAAGTTGACCCGAAATATAATGTAGCTATAGGTCTTGACATGAACAGAAAGCACGTCACAGAATAGTTCATTACGATGATTGAACTACTATCATCAGAGGTAAAATCATCCCCCTAAATTTGTCTGTTTGTTTTTCTTCTTCCTGTTTTCCACAAAAAATCGCAATACATTGGAGCGAGTCAATCTCTTTGACCTCGATAGACGTTGGCGAAAGGTAAAGAAAGTTATTAATAATATACAAATGTCTTTTCTTGATTAAGTTCACGCTTCTAAACTTAAATATACTGTCCGCCTTTTGCAAGGCAAAACACATAGGTTGCAAGATTATTTATGAACGAAAAAACAATCTTAGAGCTTGCCTGAACAATGTGTGGCTTAAAACCTCCACTTCGTAGAGTGACATTGATCTTACAACGTAAAAAAGGATAATAGGTCGATGTGACCGTTTTTGCTGATTTACAAGCTTCCATCTGCGTATGATCTCGCTCATCATGTAAGCTATTATAGCGGTGCTAACTGATCTCTATGCAACCCTCGCTCCTTGACCGGATTATGGCGGATTGAAAACTGTTAGCTAATTTAGGCAACTTCAATTTCACCGCTGAACATGCAGGTTATACTATGCATGCCAATAATTACAAGAACTATGCTGTACTAGGTCAGGCATATCAAATTGATGCATATCCCAGATTCGCAAAACGAAGAATTCTGTTTCATTATTATTCTACTCTTGAGACTTTCCCGTGGCATACATGTACAGTTTATTCAGTGATGTCACATGGATGATTTCAACATAGTTGCAATAATAGTATAATGATTAGAGCTGGCCAAATTTAATTGGTCAAAATGTAGAAAAATGAAGAGAGGACTTCTTCATCTTGTCTCATGGTTGTGTTGCTGCTATTCTATTAGCAGAATCCAAGTAACAATTATTGTTCATCTCGCGGAACTGGGCCAGCGGTAAACGTTATAAAAGGAGTGGATAACACCCAAGTTCTCTATTCGATGTATATGCGGATAATCTTATTTTTCAGACGGTACTTATAGTTGACGTCGTCTTTAACAAATCATCGAAGAATGTCGCCTTACTGTCATTTATTGAACATGAAGAAACACGACAAAGTCTGTGACCTGTAAGCCAGTACAAGTATATGATATACCAATTTATGTAAATTGTGAAGGTAACATATTCGGGTTACTTAGTAGTTGGTAAAGAATATCTAAAACAAATATATATATATATATATATATATATATATTTAAACTCAATTCAATAGATTAGCCAGAAGCGTGTCTATACGAAGGTTTTTGAGGCCATGACTGAATATTCCGTCCACTAGTACCAATTAGTACAAGGGGATGTTGTCCCACTGCACGACCATTGATGTGATGTGAAGAACAACAGAAAACAGAAAATCTGTATGAACCGATAGTAACTTTACCTAAGGAGTGTTTCTTAGTCAGAAATTATTTCAACACTAGTTGCTATAGAAATCGAGAGTGGACTGATCTGCTCAGTCCACTGCTGTCAGGCTGATTTAGATTGCTTGCTAGTCTGATCGTGCAAGGAGAGGCCGATCAGACCTGAAAGAGCAAGTCGCAAACATGGCAAAAGGTCCGCTGCATCCCAGCATCGCCCGAAACTATCAATGCGGCGTACTAATCCGCTTTCGCTGGACAAAAAGGATGAGCGGGCGACAAACTAAGGTCGGGTATTCCAAACGGGCGATGATTAGTGCAGATCGTGTATTATCTGTCTGCAGGTTATTACGAGTTCTAGAATGAGTAAGAAGATCCCATGATATCGGCCAACTATCAATAACAGGTGCATTAGGATCATGTTCTGTTTTTGTTTTATTTTTCTTTCGATAATCTTATTTACCGGCAGGTAAGACTCTTCGGTGCTTTTGCTTTTGTCCCATAGGGACCTGTATTTAATATAATTTTTTTAAATTTTTTAAAATTTTTTTTTTACCACAGCCATCTGATACCCATCCGCACTTGTGCCATTCCCTGGGGAGCATTGCAGCAGGTGCTACTTTATAGTGCACTCATGCTTTACACACCCTCATTCATGTCAAGTACCCATATTGCACCCGGGTAGGGAGCATCAATATGGATAACGTCCCTTTTATGAAGGACACAAGTGCTGTACTGGGGGAATCGATTTAGGTTCGAACTCGGCTCCCGTGCTCGCAGTCAAGCACCTATCCGACGTATACCGAGACCCGTTTGTAATTTTAGATGCAAAAATACAGTCTATATCGTTATCTGGTTCAAACGTAGGTGTAATAACACAGGAACGCAGGGGTCCGTAAAGTAGACCCAACTCCTCATGCCACGTATTTGATTAAAGAAGACGAACACCGTGCTATTACCCATATTGGTATACCCATAGAGTAACTATAATATAAAGACTAGAGAGGAAACTCGGCCAAAAAATCTGTCAAATTAGAAGCGATTTATCTAGGTCTTGAATATTCATGAGGCGCCGGATGATCCCATTTAATGCTATTTCTCACGTAAAAGTATTTGAAGTGTTTTGAAACTGTACAGCAGCGAAATTTTACTGAGCATGCACAGTTCAACTTGCGCGCTGTATTTATATGATTTGCATATTATTACGCACAAATTTTCTCATTAGCATATCATTATTATTCATGAGATGTTTTTTCTCTCATAAAAGCACGTGTATAGTGTTTACGTACTCCTACATACAATGTTGATTATGCTCTCCAATACAGTCTAGTATATGTTTTTATCATTTCATCAGTTAACTATTTCCCTTGCTAAATGTATCATGTACAGCTTTGAGTTCTGATTTAGTCTTCATATTAAAGACAAAAATCCTACTGTTATGGGGCCAATTGTGTATGGGGGTGTAAGTTGGCATGCTAAACTGTTTTATATTTGGTGGAAATTGTTCTTATGGATTAGGTAATTTAATGGTTTAGATTATTGTCTTTATTATCAACAAGACTAGAGAGCAGCAATTATGTTGTTGACCCCCCCAAAAAAAAACAACAACAACAAAACAAAAACAAAAAAAAACAACAACAAATTCAACTAAATAAATCCAACAGGTTACTTCTGGTTCTAATGTGTGCCACCACCAACATCACTATCAAACTTAGCACTGATTATAAACCATCACAACTTAATTGATGTCATTCACCATCGTAGTCATATCATTACTGCACTTTTTTTAATAAAAACAATGTCATATCTAGACCATAAAAAGATTATAAATGGGCCATTTGCCCCCATGCAATTATTTGACACAACAAAATAGGAGAAACATAAGAATAAGTCTGCCCCCACAACAATCTATGTGCCTCCCCAATTCGTTTGACCACACTGTGTTACTGACCCCATATTTCTTCAATTTACATTTATAATTATGATATTTTAATGCAAGGTATACAGTTCACTATTTGAAATCTCAAATTCAATTCAGTGTTGTTGTTTTTTTCAAACAGAGTTCATACACAAAATGTACACATGAAATGTAACGGCAAACACCTAAAAGAGGCATGAAGCAAGTAGCTTAATCGTCGAGTAGGCAGGTAAAGGCTGATTGGGAAAATATACAAAATTTCACATTAACAAAATAATAAATACATGCAGAGCAATTGAAACATTGCATTGAAAATAATAGCATCCAAACATGATAAAATACAATAACATAATTGAGGTTCTACTATATACACACACACTTTGATATAAGATTAAAACGCACACAAAATATTCTGTAACTAATAATTTGGTTTACCAACAAAAAAGTTACATGAATAAACAAAACTGTATAATTATACTTTTTTTTTAAAACCCAGAATATATACACATTCACTAACAATAAATAAGTATAAATGTTATTTAAATAAAATATCAATTATTATATAATATGAGTTATGGTAGGGAGAATTGACAAATTAAAAACTATAGTCATATTGAAATTTACCAAAATGGGTTTATATAATCAAAATATAGATTACACAAGATGGATGGGGCAATGCAAGAAATTTATTTTGGTTAATTAAGTTTACTTAGAAAATTTGTCTAAAGTAACTAATACTGTATATAAAATTATTGATTCATTATAGCTATACTGTTTGAAATATTAACACCATAAATCCTGATGTATTAAGTCTGTGCAAAAGTATTCTGAAATAAAAGAGAATGTTACTAACCCCTTTGCTACTGTATGATAAATATTGCATCAATATATTGTTTAACAAAAACCATCTTTAAGTTTTGAGTTTTGGTAGAGAGGGCGCTACACAAAATAATTTTTTGTGAGAAAATGAAAAACTGAGTGTCAAATTTGAAAGAGCATACAATTTTAATGGAAGAATAAACTTTATTTGATCAAAATCGGTTCAGAAATGGCTGAAATATTCAAAACATATAAACCATTTGTAATAAATGTGGGGCCCCACAAGAATCCGATAATTTTGAATCAGCCGTTAAAATTCGTTTTAAAATGCTTCCTCTTTTCAAGAGGTTTTTTTAGATAGTTGTTGATTATCTCTCTATCTAATTACTATTTTAACAAAACATCACATGCACAATATTTTATTTAAAATGGTTTAAACAAATACGTTTTTTTGAAAGCGCCCTCTTTAGTTTAAACAGCTCTTTTTGAATGATAACAGGCTTTTTACTTAGTCGTTTGTAATTTTGTATTCCTTTTGAGCATGGTGGAGTTATAATTATTAGTTTGTAATGTAATTATGGTAATGGTGTAGGTTTTGATTACTAAAATTCAGTTTGACTAAAACTGTACTCTCTCTACCAGAACTCAACTATATTTTAACAAACCATCACATGCACAATATTTTATTTAAACCGAAAACTCAATGAAGATCCTATAATATGCATATTGTACCTCTTCTGAAAGCTGAGAACATACTGAGCATGAAAAAGTTAATTTTGAAGCCCTAACACCGCCCAGAAAACAATTAAAAGCAAATTTAAACTCTTATTCTGAACCCCGATTTTCGCCGTTTGACGGCGATTTGGTGCAGAGAAATTTGATGACGTCACAGGTAGAATAGGCCCAAACCATGCACGGCCGCTGATGGTAGAGCGGCACCCGTTGCCTCCCCCAACGATCCCCCAGTCCAGCGAGCGCGAGTAATGCTGCCCTGCTCAATCGATAGAACGCCGTCCTTGTCAATATCATTTTTCTTGTTAGATTTGACCTGAAATCTGCAAAATCGGAGAATGGTGGAAATGTCTGAAGGAAGTGAAGATTTCAGGCATGGTTTTGAGGTGGAAATCGCGAGTTCGCCAGTATCGACAAAGTTGAATTCGAGTCGCAAAGTCGGGAAAAGGTGCATGGCGTATGGTAGATCGACAAATCTATCACTTTCATGCCCTCTTTGACTTTGACATTATATTGTATTTTTCTCTGTCGGCATTCTAAGCCGACAGTGAAAAATAACTATAATAATGTCAAAGAGGCCATGAAAGCGATAGATTTGTCGATCTGGCGTATGACTGCGGCAATTGTATAGCGAATTGCACCATGTCCATGCACAGTTTGCCGGGGAAGATGCTGGGGGAAAGGGCGCATTGAAACCCGCACTCCGGTGTCGGCACGCTGGCCCGCTAGCTGGCCGTGCCGCGTTCGTGAAGAGTACCCTACGAAACACATATGTAACGTACCCAAAATCAACTAAATCTTCAAAAATTGCTCAAATAATGGTCATGATTTCAAAGTAGTTATCTTTTTTACCTGTTCTGTGTAACTACTTTGAAATCATGACCATAATTTGAGCAATGGTCGAAGATTTAGTTGATTTTGGGTAAATTACATTTGTGTTTTGTATATGGTACTCTTCACGAGTGCGTCACGGGCAGCTAGCGGCGTAGCGTGCCAACACCGGAGTGCGTACAATAGTGAACTAGCGCCAAAAATCTCCCAAATCCCGTCATCATTGTCGCTGTCTGATGAATCATTCCTGTCCTCTTCTTCATCTTCTTCGGAAAAATCCATTGCGAAACTCAGTTCGAGAGTATTTTCCTCCATTTTCCTCGAAATAAAACTGTCCAGCTCGATCGTACGTTATCAAAAAGTAATACACAACACCGTATAATGCACGCGCATCGCTTTGCTTGATCAGCTGATCGGCCGGGCCCGTTCTACCGATGACGTCACGATTTTCAGGCCGATCGTTGAGCGAATTTCAGTCTCGGAGACTGCTCACTTTTGCCCCATTTTCGAAGACTTTTTTAGTCAAATTTCAACATTTTTATCGCGGATTAAGTTAATATCCTTAGAAAAAATAACATTTCCTTCACAAACATACAAATTTTGCCAATTTGAAAGTCAACGAGGGTTCGGTTTAAAATGGTTTAAACAAATACGTTTTTTTGAAAGCGCCCTCTTTAGTTTAAACAGCTCTTTTTGAATGATAACAGGCTTTTTACTTAGTCGTTTGTAATTTTGTATTCCTTTTGAGGTGGAGTTATAATTATTAGTTTGTAATGTAATTATGGTAATGGTGTAGGTTTTGATTACTAAAATTCAGTTTGACTAAAACTGTACTCTCTCTACCAGAACTCAACTATCCCTTTAATAATTCCGGCAGTATCTTGTGATGTAATATTTAATCTAATGAAGACTTTTAATTTAATCTAATGAAGACTTTGTTAAAATGAACCAATAATTGAGCACCAGTGAAAAAAAAAAAATCACCAGGATTGGTATTCAATTCAATACTTTCTAATAAAAAATTTACTTAGCATTTTTTAGGCTGAGAACTTGTATTAAAATCGTTTTTATAATTTTATTTCAGTAAGTCTAAATTAAATATTTGAAGACATAATGACACCAAAATTTGGGCAACATTCTCAGTTGATGAAATAATCAAAGCTCAATTTTGGCTAAGCAATTTACTTAAGCTACATTTTGACTAGTATGGAATCAAATACCGGCCCAGAATTAAAGGTCTCGCCTTATTCAACTTTTTGTTGGCTGTCTTGCCATGTGTAATTACAAACAAAAAGAGGTCAAACCTGCCTTTTAGAAACCACTTGTCGATAGCACCATATCCTGCCTGCAATGGCCACAAAAGTGATCTAATGCAGAGGAAAAGGTAGAGAACCTATGTAGAGATCACCTGTCTACACTCTACAGTGGCCTATTTTCTTGGTTCCCATGGATGGCCACTAAACACAGGTTTTACTGTGTATAACAAATGACTCACTCGACCGCATGGTCAATATAATTTTCTGTTTTTATAATTGTCCTGATGTGTGTGTGCCTATTCAGCATCGTATTTGTAGACATGGCCGATCTTCCATGGGGTCCCTTAAATCATTGCTTGAGTCCTCTGGCTTGCTGTCCACGCAGTCTGTTCACCTTGATACTGGTAGAACTTGATCTGTTGAATCAAGAAAAAATACACGAAGCAAAACATACGTTACTATAGAAACTAGAAGTATTGGTTTAATTGTGAAAGGTGTGTGTACTTTCTACCACTCTAGCTCTGTGGGTGTCTATTTTGTTTGCTTCTAAAATTTAATTCCATGAGGTAATTATTGTTTCCTAGAATATTGCTTCATAAAATTTGCAAGACATTTAATTTTATTTTAGATAATCTAAACAAATAAAATCAATAAAAAATAACCTTGTTATGAATATAGCAGGGAGTATTTTGTATGCCATAATTTCAATTGAGATTTATCAAATCTTTTCACCAAATGCAGTAATTATAATATTAATATTTATGAATAAGTTTTAGAATAGTACAAACATCTAATATCACTATTTGTTATACAAATTGACAGAAATGTAATCAGTAACAAAAAGTTGATTACCTGTTGGGTGTGATGATCCACGTCATGCATTGGCAATGGGTGAAAAGGAAGTGAGTTGACATGAAGCACACCTTAGCCGAAGGAATCTTCAAGAAATGAAGCACCAGAATCAGACTGCTGTAAACGGAAGAAATTAACAAAACATCTACATTAATAATAAACAAACAGAAATCCGAGTATGAATTTGTTTATATCACAGTAAATACTCAATTCAAGAGCACTTAGACAGTGTCCATCATTGGATTTTCGAACCATCAGTGCCAGTTCACCAAATAAAAAGAGGAACATAGATATTAATCAGTAATTTGCTTTGAGACGAGTCTAAAATACTATACTGTAGTCTACATTCATAATTTCACATAGAATCCTACTAGTAGTACTACCACAACAAACATAGATTCATGCAAAATTATCAATCATTTTAAAAATCATCTATCATCAACTATCATCTAGCTCGGCAGTTTCTGGACCCTGCACAAGCAGAAATGTTACCACCTTTCATTGTATCTAGACCAGAAAAAACAGTCTCTATATATATACGACAGTTGCTCCACTGACCGCCCCATTTAGGGGTAGTACAGTATAAGTATGAGCCTGAGCCTGAGCATGAGGCTGAGCCTGAGGACTGAGGTATACCCGGCCTAGTCCTACTCCTAGTCCTACCCTAATTCCTAGACCAACTTTGCCTTTTAAAAGCCAAAGCTTAGCCTTGGCTTAGGGCCTAGGCTTAGGCTTTGGTAGCTGGCCAGTACAAGTTGGAAGTCACAGACTCGTATCAAACTTCATTCAATTTTAGTTAGATTTGAAAACTAGTAAAGTAGTATTTAAACTTGTTTCTTCAATAATTTCTGACTAATTCCTCAATTAAATTGATCTTGAGACTTGACATGATGATACTGATCTTTATTTAGACTCTCGAAACCAACATAACATTACCGATATTGCTGTAAACTCTTGATGGTTCAAATACTGCGTTCCGTTCCACTCAATATTCTGGACCCGATGATCATGAAATTAGGCATTCAAAATGCCGCTTTGCGCCACAAAATGATTTAGAATTCCGATGATGGGTTGAGAAAGTTGTACCGTCGCACTAAATTCGTGTGGACAATTGACCGCAATAAAATCAGCTGATTAGCGATACTTCGCGATATTATCGATACTTAATTATTCATTACTGATAATTTCATAGACATTATGCATGGTAAAACTTGACTAATAAGGCATATCCACTACTAAATAAGGTAAAAGTTATGACGAAATTCGTCATGAATATTCATCAAAACGTATTCTTCTGCGCATGTGCGATGAACTTTCGCTTTCCCTACAAAAAATGTTGGATTAACAGTTAAGAGATATAAGGGAGGGCAAGCGAACAGCTCATGAATATTCAAGACCTAGATAAATCGCTTCAAATTTGACACTTTTTTAACACGTACGTCTATGGAGAGTTACCCCCCCCCCCCCCCCCCCCCCCCCTTGGGTATACCAACAAGTGTGCATGTCAGAAATTCACTTACACATGTTTAGCAGCGATTGATCTATTATACAATGTTATAATTACGCTGATTCATCCCTGGGACACAAACCCCCTGAAAAAGGAAATAATCATTCTGACACAAAGCCCCCAACATGCTTTCTGTGACTGGCGGGTCATGAATATGGGAAGAAAGGTCATCTGGCGACCGACTTCTAATTCACCTTCCAAGCTTCCTTGTTGTATTCGGACTATATGTACTCTTCCAACACGAAATAACAAAAGTGAGCCAATAAAGCTGGCGAAGCCATGCACTTTAACGAAGTACTCTGTTTAAATAACATGTCACCCATATCGCAATGTTTATTTCCTTCCCTGTTTTAAGATTCAATCTCCTTCCACTAATAAAGATTGCAGAACAAAAGTTGTATGCTTTTTGACGAAAGTCCTATCTGACATAAAGGGTATGAATCCCGACCTCCACATGCAGTCTCCTTGGAGAGATATCATGCTTGCTGGTCGTCGGTATTGAATAGGCATTTGGACTAAATACATTCACAACCTGATATAGCATTCAATACCCATGATGCACCATCATGTGCATCGAAAATTGAGCCTCTCCGCCTGTACACGGGAATGTGTTAGGGGAGGGGCTGGTTTTGGCTAAACGGAAACCGACCCAACACGCAAGCCGAGATACTGGGGGTTGGGGGTACCGATCGAGGCTTTCCCGGCGCCTCATGCCCAGCTGGCAACTGGCGTAATTGTCCCGTCATAGTCAAAGCACCCACGGCTAACCGTCGACATTTGTCGACATGCATCTACCTCCTTTACCCGTCGGGCGCCTTGATCGGATTAAAAATATCCGCAATGCATATATATAACATGACACATGTATATAGTCTGGAGGCCATTCGTCGATACCTGTATGTATCCTTTGCCTGTAGCCTATATATGCCTTTTTGCATTTAGGCGTTGCTCGCCCGGCAACCGATGGAAGAGAGCCCCGAATCCCTGGCCCACTTGAGGGGCACGGGTGGCCACGGCAATAGAGACCGATTAATACACATTACTCGTGTAACCTTCTCGATTGCGTCCTTCTTGGAGGTAGGCTGCCCGCTTGGCTTATAGTCTTCCCACCAAGCACTATTACGGGACAAAACACGGTTTCTGATTCCTCGAAGATGGCGTCAAAGTCCTCTTACCCCATACAACTGTAGTGGGGGCTCTTAGGTCACGGGGTGTGCACTTCCGGATAAAAGCATGAATTTTGGCACACAGATAGTTTAGACCTTCCTCTTCAAGAAATTTGATGGAAGCAATTTTGCACGGCCCATTCTTGGCCGCCATCTTGGATTTCAAAATGGCCGCCATCTGGCACCTACTTTCATCAATATCTCAGCAACTAAAACAGCTAGAGAGTTATTTTCAGTGGCTATACCCACATAATGGGGGCCAACGAATCACTTGAATCGAATATCAAGACTTCAAATGGCAGCCATCTTGAATTTCAAAATGGCCGCCATCTGGCACCTGTTTTCATCAATATCTCAGCAACTAAAACAGCTAGAGAGTTATTTTCAGTGGCTATACCCACATATTGTGGGCCAACGAATCACCTGAATCGAATATCAAGACTTCAAATGGCAGCCATCTTGAATTTCAAGATGGCCGCCATGGGAAGCCTATATTTTACTCCATCTCAGAAAGTAAAGCAATTACGGAGTTCATTATTTTAAACTGATATGCCTATCTGTTTGTGGTCAACTTTTAACAATTTACCAATAGATGGATGGAAGCAATTATGACCTTCCCATTTTAACCGCCATCTTGAATTTCAATATGGCTGCCATCTGAAACCCTATTTTCTCCAATATTTAAAAAACTAAAACAGCTGGAGAGTCGTAAAATTTAGTATATTTAGACTGTATATATATATAGAAACTTAATTGTGTTTTTATGATTTGAAATAAATTGAAACTATTTTAATACAACTTTGTCCAAAATTTTAATAAAGTATATCTTGAATCTGCTGGTCATATGCTATTTGTACATATTTTTATATTTATATTTATCATATTAATGTATTATTGTTTTATGTATATTGTATGATGTTATATCAGGACCCTGACGAAAAACAGTATCCTTGCTGATCAGGCTATCCTGTATAAATATATTTGAATAAATAAATAAATAAATAAATATTTCAGCCGGGTACACTCATATTGTCTGGGTCAACTAATCACCTGGATCGTCTTAATAAGCTTCAAATAGTAGCTTGAATTTCAAGATGGCTGCCACGGGTAGCCATATTCAATTATGTATCTCAGAATAAAATCAGTAAGTACACTTCGATGGGTATGCCGATCTTAGGTTGGAAGCAATTGAGCAATGTTGCTGATATATAATGATATAAAGATAATCTGAACAAAATAGAAGTCTACTTGACCATTCGATTGATTAGAAAAAGTTATCGGGTAGGAGGTAGTTCAAAAGAGAATCCAATGAGTGTACTAACCTACCTTTTGAAAAGCAGTAACATTCATTCGAGCATTATTTGCAAATGTTTCAGTCCCCACTAATGTAACCTAACTAAATGGAAAAAGTTTGAGCGTTTTGTTGACCATACAAATGTTCACTTCCTAATATTCGGTTCTCATCAACAGCCTTCGTCAGCTGTGAATGACCTGACTGTTAACCTTTCTTACGAAACGATCAATTTTCTGATCGTAGACGTCATCAAGTATAGTTTGTTTCGCACAGTGTGGGTTGAAATTCCAGGATGTATACAACTATACATGCATATATCTTTCTTCACCCTTTTTGTATTGTGCCACATTTCCGAAATGTAGACCTTTTGTCAGTCAGACTTGATGGTCAGGAGACAGGAGACTCAATGTGGCCTGTTTTGATACACTCCAGAGGAACGAATTGGGTGTCGGTGTTCCAAATATCTGGTCTTGTGAGGTTGCTACATTTCTTTCACTTATGATTCCTTGCATAGGACTTTTGTTTGAATCCTTACAGCCAAATGGCTAGTAGTCCACCCTTGGCATGGAATTACAATACTACGCCCCACAATTATTTGTTATGTTGTCTTTAGGCGATAATAAGATTTGGTGTTTTGTTTCTTGTCGGCTTTAGATACACCCTAATGCCCGATTAATTTGAAATTCAGTAGACTCCTAATATCAGGTCGGATGAGTATCATTTTGAGCATTGCGTGTTCTTCTCAGTGGGGTGATTCTTCTGTAGCTTTTTAAGCCCAAATATACATTAGTTGCAACACACATACGAGAGACTAGTAATATGTTATCATCTCGACAGCAAAAAGATTGGTGAATAATTACGATAATGGAACAAAGTAGCACTCACTCCTAATGTTTGTTCAAATAGGTAATTAGAGATTAAGAGAGACATTGGACAGTGTGAGTTACTTTCCGATAAATCTTAACGTTCAGGCTACAATCAAGTTTGATCACTATCATGACTTTATACAAGTGTCAAGGAACACTAACGACTTATCCTTCCCTTCGTTATTAGGGAACTGAAAGTGTACTCCTGCACAAATTGTTTCTTGAGTTTGGGATGAGTGTCATCCATATAATAAATACCACCAAATTTGTGGTTTCAGTGCATTGTCAATGTCTTACCTAACCCTAACCCTAAGTGTTTCATTTACAAATTTCATAGGATGGGAGCGAGAGGGAATACTATTGCTGCTTCATGGATTTGTTGGTAAAAGATCCATTGTAGCCAATGTATGTGGACCCTGTATATGTGCATGTTCTTTCAGGGGTTAGAAACCTGGCTCACAGACAAACTGGTCCATACCTACATGTATCCCATTCTATTTCCTCTTGTGTAACAGACATGTCACCACGTAGCCAACTCTCGATTAGGCGTAGAAGCTATCGAAAGTGGACACGTGGAAGACGAGAGCTTCAATCTATAACGTGACTTTACGTACATTAGCTACTTTAGTTCCCATAGACAAATCAACACATGAGGACACAATTATCTAGAGTATGTATAGAACCAGCATGTCTGAATTGATATATTGTCAAACTCCTGGAAGAATTTCTACGCTGCGCAAACCGATACTTTGACTATACAGTGACACTTTTAGCAAGCAGATTCATATAGCAGCATGACACTCAACACCAAATTCAAGAAATAATTCATGCAGGAGTTAATTAATCACTTGAACTTGAACATTATCCGGACTTCCCTATCGAGGAGAAGGAGGGCATGTGGGCACTTAATTATGGTAGCTTGGAAGATTTATCAGAGAGAAATTCACACAGTTGGTTTATATAATATTTTCACCTCCAGTCACCCCTGTGAACGTTGGAGTGATCAATACTTAGTTCATACCGATCAATATCAATCCCTTGACTCTCTCCAATTGTCTAATATAATTGGGCTTCAAAATGGGCCAAAGCCAACTAGATAAACCCACACTTAAAATGACATATCGTTCTACCCTACATTAAGGGTGCCTCAAAAGCTCTTTGAAGGAATTTGGCATCAAAGTGTATTAAAAACCGTCAAGAACATTACACCAAATCTTAGCAGCTCATAACGACACGACTGAGAAAAGGAGCATGCCTTAGCATGGACAAACTACAAAAGGAATCACATAAAGGAGATACGGAGCTGTCTCTCGAAATCATATTCGTGGAACAATGAAGCAAGAATTCAATCAATACAATGATTCACATGATGGCTACCACCTGACAATTTAAAAGCAATCTAGGTAATTTAGTGACATCAACATTAAGTATAACCACTCAAATTATTAACTGTGTTGCAGTGTGATCTGTAAAAAAGAGCTAGAGCTGAATACAGTTCACAGGGTGGCCATCTTGGAATGTATGATGAATGTCATTTGAAGACATCTATAAAGTCGATCTAGGGCATTAATTGACGCCGACAATGACGGCATAACCTCTGACATTATTATCCAGATGTTACTGTTTCTGAAATAACCCCTTGCTTAAATATAGAAACTGAGTATGATATAATTATGTACAAAATATATGGGAATGTCAAAATTTTGAAGACCATTTTGAAACTGAAGACTAAATTGCTTCCAACCACTGAATTATGTCCTTCAAATATACTCCATGTTATTTATTGCGAAAACCAGACTGCATACCCACAGTAACGTAATCTGTTGCTTTTTTAGTCTCGCATATTTGAATCAAATCTATATCGACTT
Source organism: Echinarachnius parma (assembly GCA_037951105.1). Lineage (NCBI taxonomy): Eukaryota > Metazoa > Echinodermata > Echinoidea > Clypeasteroida > Echinarachniidae > Echinarachnius > Echinarachnius parma. The sequence goes on from JBAMJV010005422.1 coordinate 132,562, forward strand.
ATCATGGCAGCCATATCGATTATCGAACTTCAAGATGGCCCAACCATTTCAAGTCTTTTAAAGGGAGTGATCCACTTTACCAAAATTCTTCAAATTTGGTACAAATCTGTACGATACTAATATTATGATGTGTATGAAATTTCATAGCTGTAAGTGCCACTATTCATCTGTAAACTAAGAAAAACTAACCTCCTGTTTTCTCCCCTCCGAGCAAAAGTTTCCTTTGCGAACGCTCGGTCGGCGAGCGAATTGTATTTGAAAGCACGCCATCTACTGAAATGCTAAGGCAATGAATGTAATTTGATCTCGCCTCGCGCGAGCTATTTCTGTCCGTCGATTCGGTTGGTATGATACAGAGGTCAGTGGTATGATATGGTGCGCCGGCGCGCCGTGTCAAAGACACTACAATTTGGCCACGTTACCGTGTGTGTGTGTGTGTTTGTGTAGTAGTAGTGCACACGTCGTATAATGTGTGCATGACTGGGTACTGGTAACGGTAGGTACCTAGCTAGCTCTGCGCTGCAGTCACAGCTTTATACCGCGACGAAATCCAGTTACTACGTTTGGCTAATTTGCATAAAGTAAACCAAATCTGCCGTACTATGCGAAAGAAAGTAAACAAATTTACAACCCAATATGTCGAAAATTATAGATATTTACTCCTCAAAAATGTAATGATAATCATAAGTATGGATTGATGATTTCATAGATGTATTCAAAATTAGAATTTGATCACCAAAAATGTGAAATTTTGCTAATAAACGACACAATAAAAAACGACAAAAATTCGCTACAGAATTTCCTCAAAATGCATACTTTTCAATAGAGACTCCGCAAAAACATGATAATTTTTCGAATCTGCATATATATTCCTCTATCTACTTACGAAATTTCAAGAAACAATTCCCCCGCCCATGGATGTCAGAAAAAAATAGATGACCATGTCAAAACCAAACTGTCCGTCAAGTTGTCACGATCATACAAAATCATCATTGTCACTTATATACCATCACGATCATCACCATGATTATCAACATTATCATCACCATCATTATCATCAACATCATCATCACCACCGCATCGCCACGATCACGTCATCGTTGTCACGATCATAACATCATCATTGTTATAATATTGTTATCATCATCACCATGATTATCAACACCATCGACACCACATCATCATGATCATAACATGCATTGTCACGATCACGTCATTGTTGTAGCGATCATCATCACCATCATTATCAACATCATCATCACCACCGCATCGCCACGATCACGTCATCGTTGTCACCGTGACAATGTCACGATCATATAAAATTATCATTGTCACTTATATACCATCACGATCATCACCATGATTATCAACATTATCAATCATCACCATCAACATCATCGCCATGCATTGTCACGATCACGTCATTGTTGTAGCGATCATAACATCATCATCACCATCATCATTACCACCGCATCGCCACGATCACGTCATCGTTGTCACGATCATAACATCATCATTGTCATAATATCGTCATCATCATCACCATGATTATCAACACCATCGACACCACATCATCATGATCATTGTTACGAATATCATCACGATCGTCATGTCATCATCACCATCATTATCAACATTATCATCATCACCACCGCATTGCCACCGCATCGCCACGATCACGTTATTTGTGTCTCATATACATCATCATTGTCGCGAATATTATCATGATTGTCACGTCATCTTCATCATTATCATATACATCATCATCACCACCGCATCGCCACGATCACGTCATCGTTGTCACGATCATATAAAATCATCATTGTCACTTATATACCATCACGATCATCACCATGATTATCAACATTATCATCACCATCAACATCATCGCCATGCATTGTCACGATCACGTCATTGTTGTAGCGATCATAACATCATCATCACCATCATTATCATCAACATCATCATCACCACCGCATCGCCACGATCACGTCATCGTTGTCACGATCATAACATCATCATTGTCATAATATCGTCATCATCATCATCATGATTATCAACACCATCGACACCACATCATCATGATCATAACATCATTGTTACGAATATCATCACGATCGTCATGTCATCATCACCATCATTATCAACATTATCATCAACATCATCACCATCGACATCATCACCACCGCATTGCCACCGCATCGCCACGATCACGTTATTTGTGTCTCATATACATCATCATTGTCGCGAATATTATCATGATTGTCACGTCATCGTCATCATTATCATCACTATCAACATCTTCATCACCATCGACATCATCGCCACCACATCGTCACGATCATAACATCATTGTCACAATGTTTCTACAATTACGTCGTCGTCACGATCATAATACATCATCATTGTCACGAATATCTCCATGATCATCACGTCATCGTCATCATTATCATCACTATCAACATCTTCATCACCATCGACATCATCGCCACCGCATCGTCACGATCATAACATCATCATTGTCACAAATATCATCATGATCATCACCATCACCAACATTATCATCAACATCATCATCACCATCGACATCATTGCATCGTCACGATCACGCCATTGTTGTAGCGATCATAACACCATTGTCACAAATTTCATCACCATCATTATCACCTCATCACCACAATCACGTCATTGTCACAATCATCTTCAGGATTGTCATCACAACCATCACTGATTCAGCAAAGTCATTGTAATGATCACTTCAAAATCACAATAAATCCTATTATCAGTACATGTACTTAGAAAAATGTTATTTTCACACAATCAACTTACTTTCTTTTAAGCTTGACGTTTCAAACATCTTCGTTGTTCTTCATCAGAATGTCTGACCGCTAGATGGCGCGGTCAGACACTGGTAAATTGATTGTGTGAAAATAAAAATGTTCTAAGTAACAATTTCACAATCAGGTGAATCTTATTTTATCAATATTTCAAAAATATTAATCAAAGGTTTGAACAAAATGTTGTAAATATAATATATGTTTGTTATTTTATAATAATCACATGCCAATCAAAATCAGAAAACAATCATGATATGACCATGTATAATACTATAACAAATCAATTGAAATTAAACAAAATTTCTCAATTCAATCCCCATTCTCTTAGAAAGCATGTGCCATGTTCAACAGCTATTATTTCATGTTATGAAAATATGTATCAGTCAATTTTCTTTTAAATTCCTTGAATCGTCTGCTCTGCTTTTTGCTACAATTACTACAAGAGGTACATGGTACATCTAACCCTAGGCACATCTACTTAGTAGGAGGTCCAGAGGTGATGGGATGTGATGATGAACAGCGCTGCATCCAACAAGGCCAAGGGCGCAATTCGTGGGAGTTCATCGACATTGTACATCGACATCGACGATGTAGCACGGTAGCAAGGACATTCTGCACCGGTATCCGAACTCGAATACTGTAAAAACAAGAAGATATCAATTGGCAACATACAAAAATTGGATTCATATCAATGAATCATTGCATGCAAATTATACAATAACAACATCAACACGATAAAGACAGGCGATTGTAGATAGTGACAGAGTCAGATGAGTTGTCAGATATGAAGGGAGAATATAGCCAAAATGGTTAAGCATAGATCGACATCCTTTCTGAGAATCTATGAAGTTTTTTCTCAACAATTAATGAATCATCACCAGACACTGCACCAGCGACCCATCATCATACATCATTATTCACTCGCAGCTCAGCCACGCCCACGGTCACACTCACAGTCACAGCACATAAATCGTTTCAATTCTTCCCATGTCGTGATCGTTATACTTCCGCAAAACTGCTTTAGAGATGTATATTTTCCACACTTAACTACCAAAGATTCATCTGAAATGTGTGACAATAATTTTCTTCTCCCATTAACTATGTTTCATCACGTGATTAACTTTTGACCAATCATAGAGCAAGATTCTTAGTAGGGACAAAGAAGACAAAGTTGAAGGAGGAGAAGAAGAACAAAAAAATAATAGAGGTTCAAGGTAATCCTTATAAATACTTAGAGAACTATACAAATGTTGAAATAAAGAATCAAGCTTTTTTGTTGAGATTGAACTCAATGCATGGTTGATTGGTTGGTTTGGTAACAAATGGCTAACATGTAGACTATAATAGAAATTACAATTGCGAATCTTACCTTGCATCAGCAGGAGTGGAGATCTTATGAGGTTGGAACCCGCTGGTACTTGATCTGAAATAATAAATAAGAACCAGTTTACCAGTGAAATAGTTTCTTCTCATATTCTGGTGGACCGAACAAAAATTTACTGGCCCCAAAATTGTATTTTATGAGTAAGCTTTTTACTATTCAAAATATCACTCGTTCCTAATCAAACATGTGATTACACATGAAGCACGACACAATAGAAACAAGATTTTTTCATTATGCAAATGTTGGGTTGAAAATCTGCTTGCCGATCAGGCCACCAAAAAATTACTTAAAATTTACTGGGCCCAAAGTTGTATTTTATCAGTAAGCTTTTTATTATTCAAAATATCACTTGTTCCTAATCAAACATGTGATTACAGATGAAGCACGACACAATAGAAACAATATTGTTTTCATTATGTAAATGTCGGTTGAAAATCTGCTTGCCCGATCGGGCCACCAAAAAATTACTTTTACATGTTAGCCATTTGTTACCAAACCAACCAATCAACCATGCATTGAGTTCAATCTCAACAAAAAAGCTTGATTCTTTATTTTGAATCATCCAGAAAAAAATAAGTTAGTGTACTCTTTTCTGGATGATTCAAAATAAATAATCAAGCTTTTTTTGTTGAGATTGAACTCAATGCATGGTTGATTGGTTGGTCTGGTAACAAATGGCTAACATGTAGACTATAATAGAAATTACAATTGCGAATCTTACCTTGCATCAGCAGGAGTGGAGATCTTAGGAGGTTGGAATCCGCTGGTACTTGGTCTGAAATAATAAATAAGAACCAACAAATTATTAAATGACATTTGAATCTAATGCAGTCAGCCTCACGCACAACGCCCAAATATAGTTGTTATAATATAGTATAGTCAGGACTCCACACTCACATTTTTAGTCAGTGGCCCAGATTACCAGTGAAATAGTTTCTTCTCATATTCTGGTGGACCGAACAAAAATTTACTGGCCCCAAAATTATATTTTATGAGTAAGCTTTTTACTAAATTCAAAATATCACTCGTTCCTAATCAAACATGTGATTACAGATGAAGCACGACACAATAGAAACAAGATTGTTTTCATTATGTAAATGTCAGGTTGAAATTCTGCTTGCCCGATCGGGCCACCAAAAAATTACTTTTACATTTTGCTGGCCCCAGTAAAAAAAAATAAGTTAGTATGGGGATTTGTGTACTCTTTTCTGGATGATTCAACATCTTCACTCTTCTAAAGATTAATACCTCAATACATAGAGACACTTAACAATTGCAAACAGTTGTAAATGTAGCAATTGATTCCAACTTTAAAGACAATAATTGCCCTTGGGGCTTGGGCCAATAAGATTTGTGCATTTGGGTGCATTCATTATAACTTTACGATTGATTGCTAGTTTTTAAATGCAACAGGCTTCCTTGTCCATGGTTTACAAATAATTATACCACATCATTTGTTTTTGGCATGATAATAAAACAAGGCTTTTGAGAATTTGAGGGACCTAATGAGAGATGTTTATTTTTCACTCATAAAACAAAACTGTATGAGATCATGTAATTGATTTAAACACATGGTTGGCAAGATGAAATTGAGTCAATGTCTTACAAACTATCATGGAGAAGCTTTGGTAACATTAGTGGTATGAACTATATAAATTAATTTCAAATTTTACCTTGCATCAAAGCTTGATCCTGCTTGTGGGTGTTGTAGGCCAGAGCCGCCAGATGCACTAGTACTCGGTCTAGAATTAGGAAAGAAAGACATGCGCTTGATATGGAGTGAAACTTAGGTACCACAACAAGACTTAGTATAAGAAAAATGTTTGTACCCCTGGCCCTAGGGGCACGTCTTGTGAATGAAAAGAGTACCCTGGCTAGCTACAGGCATAGCTCCTCTTGAAGTCCTGCTAACATTGATTTTACCAGCAGCGAAGTACGAAAAGTTTGGGGCCGCGAATCATAAAAAGAATGATTATAAATGTTGACCAAAATATTACAACAGACCATCGAGGGATAAGTGAATAGTACAGTGAGTAGTACGAGCCAATTGATTTCAAACAAGAATGTGATGCAAACAAGAATTAAAAAACTCACTGACACTGGTACATCAGCAGTAGAGTGCCTAGCCCTAGGGCTAGACTAGTCTATAGTGGTAATTGGTAAACAAACCAAACAGACTACCATACTTACGAACTTAGTTCTAGTCACACAAGGGAGCAGAGCTATGCTGCCCTGTAAGGGAACAATGTGGGCCAGTAGGCAGTACAGAAAAAGTTTGTCAAACTTTCACACAAAATTCTGAACTTAAATTCAGCAAAATCAATCATAACTGGCACTAAAATTGTTGATACAAGTATTATTTGAACTTACCAAAATGGTCCAAATTATTCTTCAAATGTCGAAGAGAAGTGAAAATCTGCAGTTTGGAATATACATCATTCATAATCCTTGTCCTTGTCCTTGGCTTGGCTTGGCTTGGCTTTACTTTTATTTTTAGTTATTTTATTTTTAGTAAACAAATATTCAAACTCAAAGGAAAGAAACATTACGTTACGATTTCAATTCACTAGAGTTCAATAGAATAATAATAGTTTATAAAGAAAATACAGGCATAAATAATCACTCACCCTGCGATGTTTATAGCTTCACATTCAGTAGACGCGACCTGGTCATGGGCTGTCTGCACCGTCTGAGCATCCTCCACCAGAACCCTGGCAAGCTCACGAACCGTAACTCCCCGGGCCTTGGGCAAGTTCGCACCACCTTTCGTACACGTCCAAGTCAACGTTTATTCTCCTCACGTTCAGACGATAGTCGATACGTCTCGTCCCTCGTCAGCCTTGCTCTCTTTTTCGTACGGCATATAACAGTAACAGCAGGTCTCCCACGACCACGGCCACGCTTCCGTTCCTCTCCTCTCTCTCCTGATCCTCCTCCATTTCAAGGCTTCAATCGTAAATTTAGCGTCTTGTATCCGTGATATCGTGAATGACTATTGTAACGTACGTAATGCATTGCGCGCGCTATGCATGCATGCTAGCTATATATTGCGCGTACGTTATTTATATACTACTTCTATGGTACAAAAGTACGTTACCGCACGTACGCGCGCGCGGTCGGTACATAAGATCCAGCTGCCAGAATTAGCTACTCGCCCGGCCGCGCGCCCGGCCGGCTCCGGCTGCGCTGGCCTGTAGACTAGGCCTACCGGAGATCGAACGTCGAACCCGGGCAATTTTTATTATGATTATCTCCGCACTAAAACTGTCGCATCGCATGAATACCAAATACACTATCCAACAGCGAACGTAACGGGCGCTAGACAGATTATTGTGAGATTGGTTAGTAAATCGACGTCCCTCATTTTATTAATCTATAGCTAAAAAAAAAAATCATAAAATCCATAACTCCGCCAAAATACATTGTCAAGTCATAATCTTTTCAGAATAAATTCTAAAAATCATGATCTATAATATTTGAGGTTAATATGGCAACTTATATTTTTTGGCTTGCAAAAGTGGATCACTCCCTTTAATAGATTAAAGGGATCTAGTAACTTTGTTGATATGTGCAAAAAGTGATAAATGGTTGGTACAATGTATATTGTTGTTATCTGATATGTCCACAGGATATTGTGTGGAAATTTCATGTCAAATGGACGTTATATGGCCGAGTAATGAGCAAAAATGCAAAGTGATATTCACAAACTCATCACAACGAAAAGGAAATTTGAAAAACCCAAACCTGTCCGATGATTTTATTGTTAATACAAGGTATGAGGGAACCGCTAGAATTCCAATTGTATTTTGAGGATTTGGACAATGTTACTAAGTCCCTTTAAACAAGATTTGGAAGGAATGGAGACACAAGGCTGACAATAGAAATCTGTGTGGTTAAAACACTTCTTTTTTCAGTAGTATTTATATATAATTGTGAAACTTGATTTTATTTCTGGTCCATTTTGCAGGGTGGATGCTTCGCCAACAGACCCTGGTTGGGTAGGTGCTTGGTGGATTGCATTTGTTGTGGGAGGATTCGTCATCATCCTCGTCTCAATCCCCATCGCTCTGTTCCCGAGAGAGCTACCAAGTAAGTGCTTTGAAACTTTGAAAGTTTGAATCACAGTGCCAATCACAGGTCACATAAGTAGGTCAAAGATCAAATGAGGTCAAATGTGAAAGTTTACCTGCAAGAGTCTATTAGGGTTGATAACTTTCCAACCCTGCATCTGTTTGTAACCAAATTTGATTGGTAGGTGCCCTATATTGGCCTCCATGATATTCTGGGGTCAAAGGTCACATAAGTAGGTCAAAGGTCAAATGTGAGAGTTAACCTGCAAGAGTCTATTAGGGTTGATAGCTTTCCAACCCTGCATCTGTTTGTAACCAAAGTTTACCAAACTTGATTGAATCTGCCTTATATTGGCCTCCATGATATTCTGGGGTCAAAGGTCACATATAACTAGGTCAAAGGTCAAATGAGCTCCAATGTTGCATGAATGCACGCAAGTGGGCGAGACACTTTATGGCTATCGCCTTGTTCTAAAGATATCATCTCTGGCAGAGATTTTTGACATCATGAATTCATAATCATTCTTTCGTGATTGGTTTCTGAACTTGCAATATCTTGTTGTTTTTGTGAATCGTAGTTTTGAGCAATATTTAGTTTATCAAGATTGCTGTTTTCATGGATCATAATGTAATACTGTTAACGTGGTAATGTTCGCGGTGCATTAATTTTTTCGTGGATTTCGCGCTGAAGTTGGCATCCGCGAATATTAAAACCCGCGAATATAAATACTCGATTTGCAATACGTGTGAACACTTTCTCGGCTGCAAAATTAAAAAGCCGCGAATGTGTTTTTTGTGTCGCTCAGCGCGAAATATTGATCGCGCGATAATAACAACGTTTACAATCAATAAACGCCATGCAGGAAAAGGAGACGTTGCTTTGTTCAAACCTGCTAATCATTATTAAACAAGTTCAGGCTTCACTGTGATTACATCCCAATGCTTTGACTTTAAACTGACAAAAATTAAACATTTGATTTGATTTATTTTCCACATTTTCAACAACATAAACTATAAACAATAGCGAAAGAAAGTAAATGATATCAACATTTCATGTAAAACTTTAAATTGATACAAATTTAAACTAAAAATTAATGATTTTATTTATTTTTAATGATGTTCAACAAAATATAATATATAAACCATATCAAAAGTAAATTATACTGACATTTTATGTACACAAAATAAAAGAATTTTACATTTCGTATCAATTGTGCAACAGAGACGGCTAAAGTCCGCTCCGAGAAGTTCGTAGAGTCGCACAAGAACTCCGGTGCGGCCAGAAACGTTGCTCTGTCTGAGACACCGGGATACAACTCCTCGGGATTGGGACGAGAGCTCCAAGGGATACTGAAGATCCTGAAGCACCTTGTCATCAATCCCACATACCTCTTCACGGCCTGTGCCAGCGTGCCTGACATCCTGCTCATCAACTCCTACGCGGCCTTCCTGCCCAAGCTTCTAGAGAACCAGTTCATGGTGACGTCGAGTATAGCTACGATTGTGACTGGTGAGCAGAACAACAAAAAAAGAAACCGCAAAAAAACCAACAATTCCTTTTAATTCCAAAGAGTCATCAGGATCAGGATATTATCGGCAAAACGAAAAATGAGGAATGAAAATGGGACTTGAATCTGTGACCTATGGAATGCCAAAGCATTGGCGTAGCATGGGGGAGGGCTCCTGTGCTCAAGCCCCCCCCCCCCCCCCCTCCTGTTTCTGACTTTCTGTAACCTTTTTTTTGTATGTCTACCAATTTTTCCCTCGCTGCCAGGATGGTCTATTTTAGAAGTTCTTTGTAACTTCCAGATGATCCATCCACTCTTCATACATGTACTTTTGATTTTGTTTCTTGTTTATACTTGTTTTTGCTATGTAATGTATATGTGTTATTTCATATTAATGTTTATTTGTATGCGATTGCTTTTTATGAAAGTGGCTAATAAATTTACATCAATTCAATACACATCTAGGTGTTGCCATCATACCGGGTTCAGTGATGGGGATCTTCCTGGGCGGCTGGCTCATGCGGCGGTTTAAGCTGAAGATTCGAGGCCTCCTCAAACTCGTCATCGTCAGCACCGTCCTCAAGACCGTCCTCTTCTTCATCATTCTAATCCACTGTCCACAGGGAGAGATTGCTGGCATCACTGTGCCGTACTCATCTTCAAATGCAAGGTAAGATATTGTGATGATAATAATTATGATAATAATATTATTAATAATAACGATATCAATAATGATGAAGATGATGGTGATGATGATGATGATGATGATGGTGATGATAATAATAATGATAATGATAATGATAATGATAATGATAATGATAATGATTATGATAATGATTATGATAATGATAATATTGATAATCATTATTTAGTTGCACTTGTCTCTGAGACACATTATTATTAACCCATTTCCCTAAAACATTCTTGCTTCAATGACTAGTTCAAACCAGTGAAATTAATTTAATCAATTATATGTCTTTGTCATTCACAGTTTTGATGATGCACTCAGTCTATCCTCTACATGCAATGAAGGCTGCGGATGCTCCAATGACCAGTTCAAACCAGTATGCGCTGACCAAGAGAGCCTTGGCTACTTCAGTCCATGCCATGCTGGTTGCCACACAGACCATGGCAATGGGGTAAGCACATATTCCTAGAAATACTGACCATTTAAAGGGATCAAACACCAACAAATAATTTTATAATAGATTCCACCGAAAAGTTCTCAAAAATAAGTTTCCAGTAAAATTATATAATATGAAAATTCATCATCATACTAAATTATGTGTTCATGGGTCTGCAGAAGAAAACTAGTCTATTGTCTAAGATGTACATGATCTATTGTCTTCTAACGTACGCATATATAGAATTTACGCACTGAAACTTATGGAACATTTGGCCCTGTTGGGTTCCGTAAGTTTGGCATTGTTAAGGATGTTTTTATCATCAGCAGTTTATATGGGAAAGCGTTCCAGCAAGTTCAGTCTGTTGCCCATATTTGTATTTGTCAATTTCATATTCCTCATGCCAGATTCAACATACCAACAGTATTCATCATTGAAAAGATGTTTTGAATGGTCAAGGACAAAGTTAATTCAAAATGCCAATAGTTTTCATAATTCAAGAATTAAGATTCTGATAGGACAAACTTTTGCTTTGACAAATTGTTTTGCCATTTATTATTGCAGACGTATGGAGATTGTTCGTGCCTCTCAGATGCTGATGATGTGTTATCATCAACGGTTTACGATGGGAAGTGTAGCGGCCAGTGCAGCTTGTTGCCAGTCTTCGTAGTCCTTATGAACATCTTGCTCCTCGTCATGTTTCTATCCGGCGTGCCTTATGTTAACGTTATCCTCAGGTACGTAGACAGACAGTCAATCCTGTCCATAATAATGATAATACTTTTGATTTATATAGCACCTTATATGTTTAATCATCATCTCTAAGCGCTTTACAACGTTAAAGGGATCTAGTAACTTTGTTGACGTGTGCAATAAAATGATGAGTGGTTGATACAATGTATATTGTTGTTATCTGTTATGTCCACTGGGTGTTGTGTGAAAATTTCAAGTTAAATGGACGTTATATGGCAGAGTAATGAGAAAAAAAGCAAAGTGATATTCACTAACTCATTGCACTCACTTTGTACACGATTTTGATGATCCAGTGGATTATTAAACATCTGAACACTTCAATCATACATATCTTTTTAACAAAAGGGAAATTTGAAAAAAACGAAACCTGTCCCATGATTTTATTGTTAATACGAATACAACAAGGTATGAGGGAACCGCTAGAATTCCAATTGGCTTTTGAAGATTTGGACAATGTTACTAAGTCCCTTTAACATTACCTCGGTCATCGGAAACACCCACACAGTCAACCTGCACTTGAATTGCTCTTCCTCAACTCCCTGGGGAGTATTCTAGCCAGGCTACCTATTGCAGGTGCTCACATGCTTTACAAACACCTTCATTCCTGCTGAGTATCCATTTATACACCTGGGTAGAGAGCAGCAAATGCGAATAAATTACCACCCATGGGAGACGGAAAGTGCATAATTCCTGTCACTTCTGGTTGTTTATTTCCTCTTGTGTATCGCATATAATGGAAAAGGTAATCATTTTTTAGACCACTTTCATCTGTTATGAATGACCTCTGGATGCTTCCATGATATCCGATGGTACCGCATGAAAGTTCATCTGAGCTTGCGCTAACAAAAGCAGGTTAAGTAAACACTGACATAGCAGCAGACTCATTTAGACTGTTTTAATTGGTTATTATTTTGTGCATTAGCTATCCATGGCCCCTTCTCTTGGTCATACCATCCCAAATTTGACTGTACTATGTTTGCGTGACCATGCTAGTGTAGCAAATTTGTTGTCTTCTAAAAGAGTTGATTTCTTTGTTGGTGATGTTATTCTGAGTCTAAAGTGTTGGTTCCATCCCAAGCTTTGTGTGTCTACATGACCCTTTTGTATTTTAGCGTTTATTGCACAAAAAAAAGAATTTTGTTGTTGCATGCTTTCCCACCCTTTTCCATAACATTTTAAAGTTGTTTGTTCAGGAAGCTGCTATATTATACTATTTACCATATTGCAGTGTTAATTTTTGTTCTCAATATTTTAATTTGTTTGATGCTTATGCTTAGACATCTTAATTGCTTTATTTTGTTGTTTGATGTTTTTATCTTGTGTCCCTAGATCTGTTGCCGAGCATGAGAGGCCTGTAGCAGTTGGTCTTACTTCAGTAGCCATTAGAGTCTTCGGTATTATAGAAAGCTTATTTCTTTTTAAGGGATCTAGTAACTTTGTTGACATGTGCAAAAACTGATAAAGGGTTGGTAAAATGTGTATTTCTGTGATCTGATATGTTTACTAAGTGATGTGTGAAAATTCCATGGTTAATGAATGTCATATGACCAAGTAATGAGCAAAAATGCAAAGTGATATTTGCTTTATACTCATTGCACTAATTTTGTACACAGTCGAAAGTCTCCCAGGGAGATTGTCAAATCTGAACGCTTCAATCGTAAATATCTTTGTAACGAAAGAGAAATTCGGAAACTGAAATGTGAGATGAAATGTGAGAGGAATGTGAGAACTGCTAGAGTTCCATGTAAGTTTTGTGGATATTGACAATGTTACTAGATCCATTTAAAGTTACTGCATCATCATTTTAGAGGCTGCCATGTTAACCCCTTCAGCCCCAAAATGTGACGTCGCAGCTACGTTTTGCCCTAAAGCTTGTAGCCATTGTTTCACTGAAATAATTACTAGACTTTATTATGAGAAACCCACATTTTCTACGCCATGTTGAAAGTCTTCTGATCAAAGTTGTTTCACTTTCCCCTCCTTTTGGTTGCTGACATGTTTTCAATCAATATTCCATTTAATGTCTATTTTGCCTTTAATTGATTTTCCTAAAACGTTTGTTTAGTTGTTTGCCTAAAATGAATATACTCGCATCTCCTCAAGGTGTTAACCTCCAAAGGCTTTAATTCACTCAACCGTCCCTTTCATTCGAGATACCTAGTTTTTATCACAAGCTTCATTCTATTAGTTCCTTTTATTTTCTCACTATACTTCTCACTGTTCTAATGCTTCCACTCATCCTTCTGCCATTGTTGTTGTTTTTGTTTATTGTCGTTTTACCAATATAAATAATAGCTTTTTGATTGGTTCTTTTATTCCTAGGCTCTATCCCGGGCCCCATCCTCTTTGGAAAAATCATCGACCAGACGTGTCTGCAGTGGCAGGAGACTTGTGGGACACAGGGCGCATGCTGGCTTTATGACAGCAGCAGCCTTGCATGGAGGCTAGCCACGCTGGCAGTGGCCTGCAACCTCACCACGGTCCTGTGTTCCTCCCTGGCACTTCGGTTTTACAAACCTACTATGTCTTCCGATGGCATGGACAGCTCCAAAGATTCGCTGGAAGCTGAATCGGCCGTTCCTCTTACAAATGGAGCCTCTGCGGATGAGCCTTTGAAAAGAAATAGCACAACAGAAACGTTCCTATGATATAAATTATTCTCTTGAATCTGTAATGGGCATTCCTCTTACAAATAGGATCTCTTTGGATGATCCTTCGAAAAGAAATCATACAGCAGAAACATTCCTGTAAAATGTGTCTCACAGAGTTATAGATGTATTTATAGAATGAGAGCAGTGCTTTTGGATGTACATGCCTGCAAAAGCCATCAATGAAATGGACAGTGTGTGATAATTATTCTCTTGAATCTGTAATGGACATTCCTCTTACAAATGGAGCCTCTGCAGATGATCCTTCGAAAAGAAATCATACAGCAGAAACATTCCTGTGAAAACAGAGGTATAGCTGTAATTTTGTAGACCCAAATAAGTCCCATTGGATCTAAATGCCCGCAACAGCCATCGATGGAATGGGCAGCTTGAAATAGTTATTCTCTTGAATTTCCTATTACAAATAGGACCTCTGCAGATGATCCTTTCAAGAAAAAAATTGTACAGTGGAAGCATTTCTTCACCCTAATCTGACAAAAGGAAGCAACTGACAATTGGTAGTTTTCTTGTAAATGAGCATTTTTATGATGATATTTGTGCAGTTACCTCCTTTTGACCTATTAATTTCTCATAAATGGATTGTCAGGTGACTTTAATTTGTTCATCATTGTGTAGAGCATATCTCAATTACCCCAAAACAAGTAAAAAGACTATCCATAAAATTGTCAGGTGTATATTTTCACTTACCACAGAAAAGAAAGAAGTCTTCATCATGACATCACTTGTACTGTGTATTTGTATATTATTCATTCAAAGTGTGTGTATTCTGTGAGAGATACAGGTATCTCCCTTTTGTCTAATGAGTGCTTTACATTGCTACTGTTTAAATAGCTGTATTTATTATTCATAATTGTATAATTATGTTAACCTATTTTGTACAGTTTAGTGGCAATATTTATTTATACACAGCAATATTCTGGGACGTACATATAGGCAGTGTATTTGATGAAATGAGTAAATTAGATCTATTTATATTTTTAACTATGTCGAGACACTTTTCCCTATCCAGCCATATATACGAATTGTCAATGTGGAGACGATAAGATCATTAGACAAAGAAAGTTGTATAGACTCCTGGGGGTGTTTCACAAAGATCCTAAGTTGAACTTAACTCTAAGTTGGACTTAAATATTATGGAGAGCCGTTAGTTTCACTGTAATTTGTTGAAACATTTCTTTTGAAAAGTCGTAAAGTTTGATAAAATCAGTTTTATTTGTTATTATCAAGGAGCCTTGCAATATTGATATATTTTTTTGTTGGAAGTCTCAAATACTTTTGTTTGCTTTTGAATGTGTATTATTTCAAGGCTACAAATGTCTTTCCATAATTGTTAAGTCCAACTTAAGAGTTAAGTTTCACAAGTACAGTTGAGCAAGCCATGTGCTCAATGCATAGCCTTTATGGACATTGTGTTGCAAGATTGGTAGAGCGCATGCTTTCCAATCATGAGATCTTGAGTTCAAACCCTGTCTATACCTACTGTGTTCAGCAAGAAAATTAATCCATTATTGCTGCTCTCTTTACCCAGGTGTATAAATGGGGGCCCAGTAAGAGGTGAAAGCCTTTATGTGAAGGATCTTCTCAATCATGGCCATGTGTCAATTGGAAGGAATGAATACTCCCCAGGAAGTAGAGATGTTGCACATAATTTTTTTAAAAACTTAATTTTTTTTCATAGTAGCGAGAGGAGTGTTTGCTAGTTTTAATCGCCAGGAGGTTTGTTCACAAAGATCCTAAGTTGAACTTAACGCTAAGGTGGACTTAAAAATTATGGAAAGCCATTTGTAGCCTTGAAATAAAATATATTCAAAAGCAAAAATGCAAGTATTTTAGAATTTTTATAAATTTTACATCAAGATCATCAAATCTCCTTGATAATAGAAAATATTAAGGATTTGAATCAACATGTTATGCCTTGTAAAAGAACTTTTTTTTTTTAATTCAAAGAAACAAACGGCTTTCCATAATTGTCTAAGTCCAACTTAATAGAGTTAAGTTCAACTTAGGATCTTTGTGAAACACCCCCCAGGAGTGTGTGAAACTGTTTTGGACATAGTGCTATATAAATCACCACTATTAGTATTATTGGTCACTTCTTCCCTGACAAAGATCCCGCTAGGGTCGGAAGCTAGGCTCTCATTTTGTTATACTGGCGATTTTTAGTAGATAAGCAGTTTTCAGCCGTATATTTCTTCACTATTATTATTAACACACATTGCCAAAGTCTCCAGCCCAATATCATCTCGAGCTCAGTACGGGTTGAAGAATGTAGTATTTTAGTAAATTGTTAATATTCCATGATCTTTAATAATTCAGAATGAAATGTCAAATACTGCTTTATACCACATGTGTTTCGACAGTTCAATTGATTTATTTAGTTGAATTCATTCAGTTTTATGTTGTATTGATTTAATGTATAATGTAAAGTTGAAAGGGAATTGTTTTTTTTTTCTTTTTTAATTATTAAATTAGTTCTAACAGGCCCGTATGCACCCTCCCCCTTAAATTCAGAAAGGTCCACTTTTTATCAGTCTTGGCCATCTTAACCAGTGGTCTCAGGCAACGAATGGTCTTGTTGACGACAAAAATAATGTTTAAACATTTTTCATATATTTTTTGCAAACATCCATTGTCCAACCTAGCAAGAAATAATTTAGTAAATTATTTGCTCTAACTACTGTATGTTTTGTTTTGAGAAGTACCACATACATGTTTTAAATGTTGTATGGCGTAAATGATATTATATCCATCATCAGTGGTGTAGCGATGGGGGTGGGGGGGGGGGCATGTGCTGCCCCCAATAATTTGAAAAAAACAATAGGAAACATAAGGGGACATTAAAGGGATAGTTGAGTTCTGGTAAGGAGAGTACAGTTTTGGTGAAACTGAATTTTAGTAACCAAAACCTGCATCATTACATTACAAACTAATAGTTATAACTAGAAAGGAACACAAAATTACAAATGACGTAGTAAAGATTATGTTATCATTCAAAAAGAGCCGTTAAAACGTAAGAGGGCGCTCTCTAAACACTCATCGGTTTCAACCATTTTGAATAAAATATTGTGCATGTGATGTTTTGCTGAAATAGTGATTAGATAGAGAAATAACCAACAACTATTTAAATACCTATTTTGTAACTTTTTGAAAAGAGGAAGCATTTTTTTGAATTTTTAACGGCTGGTTCAAAATTCTCTCCAGGTTTATTACAAATTGTAATATTTATGGATATTTCAGCCGTCTCTGAACCGATTTTGATCAAACAAAGATGATTCTATTATTTAAATATTATGCTCTTTCAAATTTTACACTCAGTTTTTCATTACCTCACAAAAAAAAAAAGTAGTCTAGCGCCCTCTCTACCAAAACTCAACTATCCCTTTAAAAAATAATATATATATATAAGGTGTGCCCCCAATAATGTTGCGTGCCCCCCCCCCCCCCCCCCCAATCAGTCCCACCATGTTTAATGTTTTGGATGTTATGTTAATTGTATCCCCCGAACCACTTCGGGGGATACTATGGATTTGGCCTCGTCGCGCCGCCGCCGCCGCCGCCGCCGCCGCCGCCGCCGCCGCCGCCGCCGCCGCCGCCGCCGCAGAGATTTTCTTGTGAACGCTCTACAGGTCCGAGTTCTTGTCCGATCATTTTCTAATTTGGTATGAAGGTGTATTAAGGAAAGAGGATGAAGCCTATTGATTTTGGTGTGGGGCGGAGTCCTGGTTGCCATGGTAACCATGATATAAAGAAATAGTTAAGATTACCTTGTGAACGCTCTACAGGTCCGAGTTCTTGTCCGATCATTTTTTAATTTGGTATGAAGGTGTATTAAGGAAAGAGGATGAAGCCTATTGATTTTGGTGTGGGGCGGAGTCCTGGTTGCCATGGTAACCATGATATAAAGAAATAGTTAAGATTACCTTGTGAACGCTCTACAGGTCCGAGTTCTTGTCCGATCATTTTCTAATTTGGTATGAAGGTGTATTAAGGAAAGAGGATGAAGCCTATTGATTTTGGTGTGGGGCGGAGTCCTGGTTGCCATGGTAACCATGATATAAAGAAATAGTTAAGATTACCTTGTGAACGCTCTACAGGTCCGAGTTCTTGTCCGATCATTTTCTAATTTGGTATGAAGGTGTATTAAGGAAAGAGGATGAAGCCTATTGATTTTGGTGTGGGGCGGAGCCCTGGTTGCCATGGTAACCATGATATAAAGAAATAGTTAAGATTACCTTGTGAACGCTCTACAGGTCCGAGTTCTTGTCCGATCATTTTCTAATTTGGTATGAAGGTGTATTAAGGAAAGAGGATGAAGCCTATTGATTTTAGTGTGGGGCGCGGTCCTGGTTGCCATGGTAACCATGATATAAATAAATAGTTAATATTACCTTGTGAACGCTCTACAGGTCCGAGTTCTTGTCTGATCATTTTCTAATTTGGTATGAAGGTGTCTTAAGGAAAGAGGATGAAGCCTTTAGATTTTGGTGTGGGGCGGAGTCCTGGTTGCCATGGTAACCATGATATAAAGAAATAGTTAAGATTACCTTGTGAACGCTCTACAGGTCCGAGTTCTTGTCCGATCATTTTCTAATTTGGTATGAAGGTGTATTAAGGAAAGAGGATGAAGCCTATTGATTTTGGTGTGGGGCGGAGTCCTGGTTGCCATGGTAACCATGATATAAAGAAATAGTTAAGATTACCTTGTGAACGCTCTACAGGTCCGAGTTCTTGTCCGATCATTTTTTAATTTGGTATGAAGGTGTATTAAGGAAAGAGGATGAAGCCTATTGATTTTGGTGTGGGGCGGAGTCCTGGTTGCCATGGTAACCATGATATAAAGAAATAGTCAAGATTACCTTGTGAACGCTCTACAGGTCCGAGTTCTTGTCCGATCATTTTCTAATTTGGTATGAAGGTGTATTAAGGAAAGAGGATGAAGCCTATTGATTTTGGTGTGGGGCGGAGTCCTGGTTGCCATGGTAACCATGATATAAAGAAATAGTTAAGATTACCTTGTGAACGCTCTACAGGTCCGAGTTCTTGTCCGATCATTTTCTAATTTGGTATGAAGGTGTATTAAGGAAAGAGGATGAAGCCTATTGATTTTGGTGTGGGGCGGAGCCCTGGTTGCCATGGTAACCATGATATAAAGAAATAGTTAAGATTACCTTGTGAACGCTCTACAGGTCCGAGTTCTTGTCCGATCATTTTCTAATTTGGTATGAAGGTGTATTAAGGAAAGAGGATGAAGCCTATTGATTTTAGTGTGGGGCGCGGTCCTGGTTGCCATGGTAACCATGATATAAATAAATAGTTAATATTACCTTGTGAACGCTCTACAGGTCCGAGTTCTTGTCTGATCATTTTCTAATTTGGTATGAAGGTGTCTTAAGGAAAGAGGATGAAGCCTTTAGATTTTGGTGTGGGGCGGAGTCCTGGTTGCCATGGTAACCATGATATAAAGAAATAGTTAAGATTACCTTGTGAACGCTCTACAGGTCCGAGTTCTTGTCCGATCATTTTCTAATTTGGTATGAAGGTGTCTTAAGGAAAGAGGATGAAGCCTATTGATTTTGGTGTGGGGCGGAGTCCTGGTTGCCATGGTAACCATGATATAAAGAAATAGTTAAGATTACCTTGTGAACGCTCTACAGGTCCGAGTTCTTGTCCGATCATTTTCTAATTTGGTATGAAGGTGTATTAAGGAAAGAGGATGAAGCCTTTTGATTTTGGTGTGGGGCGGAGTGCAATTGGTTCGGGGGATACATGTGCTCGGCTGCGCGACCCGCCGAGCGCGCAATTTCTAGTTATAATTATGTACAGGTTTTCCTTCCTATCTATCTGCTCTCATAAATAATTTAATTAACATTTTCTTTTCAGTAATTTTTATGCCAATAACAAATAATTATGTGCAATTTTTATTTTTCTATAATTATACTGTACATTGGATATTTTCTATGATCTCGTTGCAATGTGAAAATGATCAAATATAGATTTTTAACTGTAAATCTTAGAATGCATGATTTGTCAACTGTATAAAATTGTACTTATATTGAATAGAGTCATGTGAGGTCATGTGTATGCCCACGTGTAAGTGTGTGTGTGTGTATGCGCATGTGTAAGTGAATATGGTGTGTGTGTCTGTGTGAATGTGATGCGTCCTTAAAATCTAATCTCTAAACCTTGAAGGTGAAGAAAATGCTGGAATTTTCGCCTGCTGTTACTGATAAGTGCAGAATTCTTGTCACTTCTAGTCATATGTTTCCTTGACTTGGGTATCACTCATAATGGAAATAATCAATGTTTTTAAAACCACTATCAACTGTTTTGACTGAGCACTGGAGGCTGCCATGTTTTCCAAGGCTACCATATGAAACGTCATCTGAGCATGCACTAACAAAAGCGAATTTATGTAACCGCTGTTGTTGAATATGTTTCTATGTCAGTAGTTACGTAACCCGCTTTTGTTAGTGCATGCTCGGATGACGTTTCATATGGTACCCTTGGAATTCATGGCAGCCCCCCAGTGCTCGGTCAAAACAGTTGATAGTGGTTTTAAAAACATTGATTATTTCCATTATGAGTGATACCCAAGACGAAATATACGACTAGAAGTGACAGGAATTCTGCCCGGGGGGTCTGTCCTCATAGAAAGGGGGGTATCATGCATGACCAAGGACTTGCCAAAAGCACCCTAAAGGCTAAACGAGTATTTGCGTGGTGCAAAAAATACACCCTAAGTAAGTATGATTATCGGTAATTTGATACCCTAAGCAAGTAATCAATTTTTTGTAAACCCCTAAGCAAGTCCTAACTATATTTGATACCCTAAGCAAGTAATCTTTTTTTTGTAAACCCCTATTAAAAGCAAGTGATAACTATTTTTGATACCCTAAGCAAGTAAGCTGAGTTTTTGAGACCCTAAACGAGTAATTCATCAGCCTAAAAAAGATACCCTTTTTCCTGATTTTGAGACCCTATTCGAGATACTCGAGTATCTCGCCTGATCGTAAAAAACCACCCTAATTACTCGTTTTCTTGGTCACGCATGATCACTGGCGTACTGGTGGGGGGTCATGAGGGGGCGCTTGACCCCCCAAATAAATTCAAATCATGGCATTTATCTAATTCGATAAAAGTGATTGAAAGAAAAGAGTATTTCTTTAGACAAGAAAAGTCAAATTAGACAAGTCAAATTTCCTTCCCAAATATGCACCAGATTGCATAATTTCAATTGAACCATTGCAAAAGCACCTTTACCGTGCACCCACCTACCATCACACCCTCCCATCACCCTCCCCCTCTCGGTTATCGTTTCGCTCCCTCGGGAATCGGTCTTGTATACGTCTGGAATACAATGTTCATGTTTTGTCATAAAATAATGCTTTTGATGCACTGTTTGAACTGAATATGTCACTTTGCGAATATTATTTTGGGGGTGCATTTTTGTTTTTCTTCACGAATCAATCATAACCTCTTCTGGTTAAGAATCATGACGATGATGACGCACTAACGCACCCCGGGGGCGGGGGGGGGGGGGGGGGGTACTCACGTATATTGGGTATACGGGGATGTGCCGCTGGGAAGGGTGACTTTTACAAGAAAGATCCTTAGACACGGGTCCCATTTTCATTTTAAAAATCCTTAGACATGGGTCCCTTTTTTCATTTATTCCTTTCCCCTCTTTTCTCCCTCATTGTTCCGGGATTTTGGGATTTGCCGATGTGAAATTGCTAAAATTTTCAAGCTCGCTCCGCTCGCTCGCATACATGATATTTCACAACCTCGGGTGTTATATAACGCCATATCATAAGTAATAAAACGAATATA